>JARBDR010000908.1:922416-1074573 GCA_029721355.1 Tegillarca granosa | reverse complement strand
CAAAGATGAAAAGTACGGTTTTTACATTCAGACAATGGTTTAACAACAATGTATTTGTAAAATTGTACCGCTGAAAGAACTACAAATGAAACTATCTGAATCACAAAGTATACTTACTTCACTGGCTGAAGAGGTTGTTGTACTTAGCTTCTTTTCTTCATTGAACAGTCTGACCCGGCATTTGCTGAATTTGGCTTTCTGTCCCACTTCAAAACTGTCTACCATTTCTTCCCAAACAGCTAAGGTCAGTTTAGTACTCTTGTCTTTTAGCACAAGCTCTTGAAAGGGCACATCTTTATCATTGACTGTTTTTGTTGTAGCAGGTGATAGCTAATGAAATTGGAAAAAAGTCAAATAAAAACAAATTACAATTTATTAAGTGTTCTGCAAAGACAGACTTGTAACAACAATAAATTATTTGATCAGGGCAACTGGTTAAAAAAAGCCTATATAGTTATTTTTCATTGATTATATAAGTAATGCTAGAAAGAATCAACACAAAACAATTACACAATGCATGAATTACAATAAACAAAACTGGCACACTGGCATTTCCACATGAAATTGTTATTTTCCTTTTTTGCAAAATAATTTTAAGAATGCAAACAGTGACAAACAGATATTATAGGTAGTAATCGATTACTAAAAAAATGTGCATTGAAATCAAGGCTTAAATTACTGGGGAAAAATTTGCAGACAGTATTAAAATGCAAATGCTTTTATTTATTCATATTAATATTTCAAACTTAAACTGTGTATTTACCTTAACAATTCTGCCTTTAACATTAACAATGCTTTTAACAGGGGACTGAAGTGCATCCTCTAAGGTTTTTGCCTGGTGTCCTGGCAGTGCTGGAGCATTATCCTTTACTTCAGAAGGAATCTCAAATCCTTGGCAAATTGCTACTTCTGTTCTTGAGGTAACAGCTACATACGACTGCTTTAACAGGACATTAACTAAGACCACTCCAAAACCTTTGATGAATTTGCTGTACTGGTTGTGGTCATAAATTGTTGCCGATATGCTTCCAGTTGCATCCGCAAGTACTGCGTAAAATTTTGGCTTTGCCTTTGCAGACCCTTCTTCAATATTACTGACTTCCAGAACACATGCCTTTAATGTGGTGCGTGACCACCAGTGTCTGGCTCCATTTTTTTAATCTCCTCAATGGTAAGCATTATCTGCAAGCATTATCATATAACAATATAGCAAACATATCACATTTATCAATAATATTGCAAAGTATTACATATACTAATATATAACAATACAGCAAACATATCACATTTATCAATAATATTGCAAAGTATTACATATACTAATAACATATCTGTTATAATTGTCTTCACAAGTCACTTTCATTTTGCTTGATAATTTCTGATAAAAGCATTATACATTTTTCATGATAAGTTAAAAAAAAGTTTAGTTTAGTTTTCTGTAATAAATTATTTTAAGTAATGCCAACATGCTTTAACTAATATAGGTGCCTTAATAGTTAAAATACCCAAGTTCATTGAAATATTTTGATAATGTTTTTCCATATGTAAAGTATAAAACATTAAAAATTATCTTTTAAATATTGTTTTGGGATGTACTTCAACAGTCAGTTATCGCTAAACAGACACAGTTTTGAGAAAAAAATAAAATAACTGTTTTCAGTGAATGGATTATAAAATGTTTGCCATATTTGGTTACTGTAAACCACTTCATTGTTTTGCAGGCCTAAAATCGTATTGTATTTTCACTTGGAATTCATTCACTAGTATTTAAATTTTGCCATTTTGACGTAGTTTACCACAATATATTTAATAAATGTTGCAAATAAGCATTATACATTTCTCACAATTATCTGAAAATTCATTTCACAGAGAAAGATCATTTCTGCAATAGTATGTATGACATATCTCTTCTGCAAATATTTTTGTACCATGTACATGTGGTAAACATGTAAATTTTGTTAACTTGTGTTTCCTTTCAATATAGTATGGAGTTGAATTAGTTAATGCTATAAGAAAGCACACAAAAACTAATCAAGATCTCTTAAACGGGCATATTCTGCCACAACTTTCTCTGCTGGTTGTACTTTGTTGCTGTTGAACTTAATTAGATACAGTCCTTCAAAATGAGTAACTCTACTAAGAGCAACATAAGCCATCCCTTTAGCAAAAACATCATTACCAACTGAAACTGCAGCTTTATTTAAAGTACTTCCTTGAACTTTATGTACTGTACATGCCCAAGCTGGTATTAATGGAAACTGTTCTCTAATAATACATCTACCTTCATGAAAAAATTCTTGTGCAAGAGGTTCAATTGGTATTGAATTTTGGACTGAAGAATGTTGAAACATCTTTCCTATATTTCCATCATCAAATTTAACATAAATTAAATTAATTTCTTTATTCATGTTGAATTCAAAATGTGCAATATAGCCCATAGCTCCATTCACCAAACCTTGTGATGTGTAAATGTTGCGTATTAGCATGACTCTAGATCCCTTGGAGATTTGGAGACAATAAGGAAGACCTCCTGCATCTCTATCATCACTAGGTATCAAATCATTGTCAACTACATCTTTCGGATTCAAATCATGTTGCGAAAAGTAATGTTTTGACAATATTTGGAATGTTTCAGTTTCTAATTTAGACTGCATTCTAGCATTGTGTTTATTTACTTGTTTAAGTG
Organism: Tegillarca granosa; assembly: GCA_029721355.1. Taxonomy (NCBI): domain Eukaryota; kingdom Metazoa; phylum Mollusca; class Bivalvia; order Arcoida; family Arcidae; genus Tegillarca; species Tegillarca granosa. Next base: position 1,071,887 of record JARBDR010000908.1, on the reverse strand, counting down.
TTGGGTATATATGTATAATTTTTGATACATTATCATCTGGAACAGGAATGACCCTTGAATTTAACAGTGCTATATCTTGTTTTGTTAAGCAACCAATTCTAGCTCTGTTCAACAGATTAACAAAATTTAAATTATGACACTGTCTAATATTTTCTGACAGGAAAAAGGGTTTGAAAATGGGACACCATAAACACTTATGTTCAAAGCATAAAGTCCTCTAACAGGTCTCAGTTGGAAAAAATCACCTACTGTGATAATATTGAGACCACACCAGATCATTATCTTTAATGGCACATAATCGTCTATGAATGTATTCTAGCATCTTTGAACTGACCATAGATATTTCATCAATTATGAGTGTATGTACATGTAAAAAGTCATCTCTAAGCTTTTTCAATGACTTTGCAGAGAGTTGAGAAAAACTGGGTTGATCTCCATGTTGAACTGGTAAAAACAGAGCACTATGAATTGTTTTTTCCTTGTATATTTTTTGCTGCAGTTCCTGTTGGGGCACATACTTTTACTGGATCTATTCCCATGAATTTAGCAGTACAACATCTTAACCAGTCAATAATAACGCGAGTTAGGTGGCTTTTACCCACCCCACCGCCACCGGTAATAAATATGAAATGGTTTCATTTCTTTTCTTTTAAATTCACTTGATGTGAAATGATTTATAATGAATGTCATAACCTTTTGTTGGCAGCTAGTTAGCTGCCTAAGTTGTTCATCCAATGTCTGTGAAGACACAGAAAGAACTTCCAGGTTGTGCAAATGTTGTTCATCTGTGATTGAAGAGTTATTATCTGTGAAACTGTCAGTGGCATTTTCAGATTGTTCACAAAAGTCATAAGAAGTTGGAAATGAAATATTTGAAATTTGTTCATTTACACAGGTATCTTGTTCCATGTTGGAAATATATACTGATAATATCTCCTTTCGGGAACACTGAACAAATTTCACAGCATTTTCAATTTCATCTATTACTGTCGTAGATTGCAAGGAATCTAACACCATTTTATTTGCTTTGATATAAAAGCATCTCGTGCTGTTGTAAATGGTTTGGGAAAATTCCATAGAATATCTTCTTCTTTTCTGTGAGGAAAAAATGCCACTAGTAAGCTATAAAAGTAATCATCAGAGGCAAGACAGATTTTCGGCATACGAATTACAATGAACTTAACCCTTTTTCTCATAAATATTTTATCATATGGTTTTAAAAGGTTTATTCGCAATTCTCGTTTTTTAATTTTGAAACAAAATCAGTAGGTTTGGGACATTTTGTATACCACTGAGAGAACTCATAAAAACAAATATTTTCCATTTCATATGGCCTGTGCCTGTTAATCAAGAATATTTGAACAAAAAATGTCAGTACTATTTTCAGGTAATTCTTCTCTCTCATGCTTTGACTTAAGAACTTTGTATCTTTTATCAGGTGGTTTTGTGTTCAAAGATAAAACGTTCTAGTAGTCATGATTAAATGTAAATCACTGAGACGATAAGAAGCTTCTTGAGCACTTAATTTTCTTGTTTTTAAAACACAACAACCTATTTTCATCAACCTATTTCTTTGAAGAGTATTTTCTGGCATTTTACTTAAGACATCTGACAATGCTAATTTAAGGTCTTCTGGTTCACTTTTACATATATAAGCACATACATAGTATGCTGCTGATTCAGCATTACCAATAATTTGTATATCCATGTTTGCTTGCCAAATTTTAATATGGTAGGGTTTATGCATTAATATAACAATGGTTTGTTCCCGCTTAAGTTCATAAAATCTTCCTTTCATAGCTTCTGATGCAATGTCTATGTTGTTTAAAAGATGTGTTTTTGAACATTGTCTAAAAGGAAATCCAAATCTACATTTACCCAATTTTCTTAAACAATAGTCAGAATGTGCATGAGTTTGGTATTTTTTGGCATCAGTGTTATTGCCACATGTACTGATAACTTCGTCATATAACATATTAATTATCCTTATTATTGTAAATTTCATCAAAGTGGATGTATCCAAAAAAACATATGTAAATGGGGACTGCCTCTATTTTGAAATTCAACTCTAACAAAATAATCTACAACTTTCCCAAATGGTTTTCAAAGGGCCTAGTATGATATTTTCAATAAAGACTTAAATCGCCTTTGAAAATGTAATGCACTCAGAAAACAATCTTTTTTGACCAAATTTATAGCATTCTGAACAGACGATGCTTCTTCATATGAACAATTTTTTAGTGTCATAATTAAATCTGGCCAGTGCATATCATTTGCCGACAGAGTAACAAATATACTTGGTGGCCCTAAAGTTTTAAACATAGCCAATAAGTTTAGTAAATTGTTTTTCCAGTATGCTGCAGTTCCTCTAATTAATTTCATAAACATGTACGAATTTTGAATTAAGTCTGAATTTTCATTCATATTGTTTATATCCCCTGCTGTTATGGTATTTCCACCTTTTCTCATCATCATATGAATACTAACTGAATTTATCAGTCTCTGAAATTCATAAAAGTTAAGAGCATGCATTAAGTAGGGAATGTCTTTACGAAACCTTCCATCTTTATAATAAAGCCGGTGATGGAAATATTTCGATGCTGACAAGGCTTAAATTCTTTTCTCTTTAAAGCCATTTCTACCAAAAACAAATAAATAAGGAAATGCTAACTCTTCCCCATTTTCTAAATCATATGCATTGATGGGACTTTTCTGAATTTTTGGCAGTGTAATGTGTGGAGTGTTTTCATTAATAAATTTTTTCATATCAATATCAGGCATGTCATAATCAATATTAATAACACCACATTCATCAAAATCTTCGAAATCATTTTTAATATTTGAAATATTCTCCCCTGCAAGACCATTAAAGTCTTCAAAACTGATTGATATATTTTTGTAAAGCTCATTGTTTTCTTTCAACCACTGCAAACAGCTTATAAGTCTCTTTTTTCTTACTATATGTGTTGGTTTCAAATTTTCATTAGTACCATAAGAGATAGTTATAATGTTAGAGTCTTTAAACTTATGAGGTAAGGTTTCAAAATTGTTTTGTATGCTGACTGGAAAATCTATTGATAATCCCTTTCCTGCAAATTGACCACCTGGTAGCACTATTACAGTAAGGAAAACGTGAATTTTGCTTATGAGTCGTTTTTCCATCAGAGAAAGACCATTTAAACATTCTGGAATATCTCCTGGATCAAGACAATTTTCTTTACTGTTAATAACTGGAACTTTGCCATTTTTTATGTTATGATGACAATATGAACATGTTTCATTTCCTACAAGTAGTCCAAGTTTGACTGTAATTGAATTAGACGTTGTTGTTAGATGAACTTGATCACTATATAAAAGTTTATCACAACTTTTACAGATATATTTTGGTTTATTATAAATTTCTTTGAAATATGTTATTTCGCATTTTTCTTCCATTAACATTTTTTTGGCATTGCATTTTTTGGAACTTGATGTCCTGTGAAAACCTGTATTTAAAAATTCATCTACAGTGGTTTCAACAGTTTCTAAATTTGCAACTTCATAATTGAACTGCGAGAGACATATGTTTTCCAAAGAAGAATTTTCAAATGACAAATTGAATTCAGATTCATAATTTTTACAAGAAGATTTGTACAATTTCTGTTTATGTTTAATACATCTTTTTTTGCTGGAATATGTGTGATTTGAAGCAAAACAATTTGTTATACTTTCTACATTAACATGCAATTCAGCGTCAATAGTTTTCATTGTTTTGTTTAAAGTATCATCTAATTTCAGTAACTGATTGGTATTGTCAATTTTAATATTGCTCTGTTGTCCATAACTACAGTTTTCTGCTTCCATGGTTTCTTGAACATCAGCTTCAAGCTGTAGTGACAGTAAACTGGTGAAATATTAAATTCTAAATTTAGATATGATTGCATTAAATACACTATCACTGAATGAACATCAGAAAACTCCAGTAAAATTGAACTTCCATTATCATTAAATCTTCCTTCTAAATCTCTACTGTGCGAATCGAATAGGAAATAGCGATTATTATTAAAAACCAGTGCTATAGTTAAATCCCCAAATGTACAAAGTAAGTAATCTGAAATCTGAAAACCTGTACTAATTGCATCTGGAAGTGCAAGTGCACCTGAACCTGCACCAAAAGAAGATAAGCCAACAACGCCATATAAAATATTAGCATACACAGTTGTTTGAACATTTCCAAAATTTTGAAATGAAATATGGTTTGGTAATTCATCATGTGCCAAATAATGACCTGGCCTTAGATTAGATGTTGAAATAATTTCTTCATACAAACTATTTCCTTCAAAAACAATCTGAGAAACATCTGACTGATCAAAATCATGAACACTGTTGTAATACAAAGACGAAAAAAAGGTCACTGTTGCAAAATATGCAATAGCTGTACACTGAACCCCTGGATATTTGAAAATACTACTACCTTGATGGAAACTTCCATGGACTGATCGTATCAAAGCCATTGTCAAAGTATACTTTACTACGTAATCCAATAAAATTACTGAGTAACTTACTGAATAATTTCTTCAACATTCAGCTTGATTCCATTATTGTTACGACTATAAATTACTAAGCAGACAAAATACTTACTGTTCTAAAATAATACTGTGCACTGCTTTATATCTGGCTTGAAACTACAAAATTTAAATTTATAAAACAATTATTAACAACGTACAATCTGAATAGAACCCATTTCAGGTTTCAAGGTCTAGATATGTTTCAGTTGAAAAGTACATGCATATCGTTTTGCAAATTAAAAACTACACCTCCTAAGGTATCTACATGTACAATATCTCAGATTATTTTCAGCTTATTTTCAGGGGAATTCTTCCAGTTTCCCTGTTTGAGGCCCCAAACCAATCGTTTGTGCAAATTAAAAAAACTACACATTCTAAGGCATCTACATGTACATAATCTAAGGTCTAGCCATTACTGTTTTGAGGGAGATTATTTTTAATTTATTTACAGGGTCCTTTCGAGTTTCCCCATTTGAGGCCCCATGCGCATCATTTGTGTAAACAAAAAACTACACGTGCTAAGGTATTACCATGGTACAATATCTAAGTTCTAGCCGTTGCTGTTTTGAGGGAGAGTATTTTCAATTTATTTTCAGGGGACCCCTTCCAGTATCCCTATTTGAGGCCCCACACCATTCATTTGTGCAAATTAAGAATTTACACATTCTAAGGTATCTACATGTACAATATTTAAGGTCTAGCCCTTAAGGTTTTGAAAGAGATGATTTTTAAATTTTTAACTTATTTACAGGGGCCTCCTTCCAGTTCCCCATTTGAGGCCCCTACCAATGGCTGATGTATATTACAAACTAAACGTGCTAAGGTATTTACATGGTACAGTATTTAAGGTTTAGCCCTTACTGTTTTAAGGGACATTATTTTTAATTTATTTTCAGGGGGCCTCTTCCAGTTTCTCCATTTGAGACCTCACGCCAATTGTTTGTGCAAATTAATAAAGTACATTTCCCAAGGTATCTACATGTACAATATCTTAGGTCTAGCCCTTACTGTTTTGAGGGATATTTTTTTTTAATTATTTTCAGGGGCCCCTTCCAGTTTCCCTGTTTGAGGCCCCACACCAACTGTTTGTGCAAATTAAAAAATTACACATCCTAAGGTATCTACATGTACAATATCTTAGGTCTAGCCCTTACTGTTTTGAGGGATATATTATTTTTAATTTATTTACAGGGTCCTTTCGAGTTTCCCCATTTGAGGCCTCATGCCCATCATTTGTGTAAACAAAAAACTACAGATGCTAAAGTATTACCACGGTACAATATCAAAGTTCTGGCCGTTGCTGTTTTGAGGGAGAGTATTTTTAACTTATTTTCAGGGGGCCCTTTCAAGTTTCCTTGTTTGAGGCCCCACACCAATCGTTTCTGCAAATTAAAAATTTACACATTCTAAGGTATCTACATGTACAATATTTAAGGTCTAGCCCTTAAGGTTTTGAAAGAGATGATTTTTAAATTTTTAACTTATTTACAGAGGCCTCCTTCCAGTTTCCCCATTTAAGGCCCCCTACCCATGGCTGATGTAAATTACAAACTACACGTGCTAAGGTATTTACATGGTACAATATCTAAAGTCTAGCCCTTACTCTCTTGAGGGAGGTTATTTTTAATTTATTTTCAGGGGCCTCTTCCAATTTCCCTGTTTGAGGCCCCACACCAATCGTTTGTGCAAATCTATAGACTACACTTCCCAAGGTATCTACATCTTGAATATCTAAGATCTAGCCGTTATTGTTTTGAAGGATATTTTTTTTAATTATTTTCAGGAGCCCTTCCAATTTCCCTGTTTGAGGCCCCACACCAACTGTTTGTGCAAATTAAAAAATTACACATCCTAAGGTATCTACATGTACAATATCTAAGGTCTAACCCTCACTATTTTGAGGGATATTTTTTTTAACTTATTTTCAGGGGCCCCTTCCAATTTCCCTGTTTGAGGCCCCACACCAACTGTTTGTGCAAATTAAAAAATTACACATCCTAAGGTATCTACATGTACAATATCTAAGGTCTAACCCTTACTATTTTGAGGAATATTTTTTTTAACTTATTTTCAGGGGCCCCTTCCAGTTTCCCTGTTTGAGGCCCCACACCAACTGTTTCTGCAAATTAAAAAAGTACACATTCTAAGGTATCTACATGTAAAATATCTAAGGTCTAGTCCTTACTGTTTTAAGGGAGATTATTTTTAACTTATTTTCAGGGGGCCCATTTCATTTTCCCTGTTTGAGGCCCCAACCAACCGTTTGTACAAATTAAAAAATTACACATTCTAAGGCATCTATATGTACAATATCTAATATAAGGTCTAGCCCTTACTGTTTTGAGGGAGATAATTTTTAACTTATTTTCAGGGGTCTTTTACAATTTCCCCAACTGAGGCCCTACACCGTTGCTAGTGCAAATTTAAAAACTACACATTTTAATGTATCTGCATGCACAATATCTAAGGTCTAGCTCTTACCAGTTTTGATAACTTATTTTCATGGGGCTTTTTCCCCGTTTTCCTTAACTACACATAGCCTTCTTGCAGTTTTGTAATTAAGATATATGCACCTTCTGCAATGACACAATGTATTTGGCTGAGGTGAGCTTACACACATCTAGTGCTATTTTGTATATGTTGGAAATTTCCTCATTTAATGTACTATACATTTACCAGTTTGCCACAAAATGTCATTATAAACATAATACAATTATTGAAATTAAATCAATACTTACCAAAACCTGTGTGCTTCTTTAACTTGGATCTTCAAACTATTAAATGAAACTTAAACAATAGGAGGTACTGATAGGAATTTATTTAAAATAATTACACTTATTGCATGGATATTGTTACACATTAAACAGTATAACACATATTAAACCCGTAAAGAACCTTTAGATATACTTGAATCACTGTAGGGTAATATGAAACTTTGGAAAGTGATAAGTTCAACAAACATACACCACACCTATTTTAACACGTCTATGTACAACACTAATTAGTAGAATTTAAAACAGTTCATTTAGTAAGGTATTTTTTGAACGGTGAGGAAAACACATAACATGTAAATAACATGCTGACAAAAATATTATAATTATTTGCATTATAGTCATGTTGTTCATATTATAGAGTGAAATATTTTAAAGTACATATTTTAGGGTAAATATGTTTTATCTGTCAATTGGTTTAGAATTATATACAAGCATCCCCATCAAGTACCTTCCATGTCTTTCTGAAGTTACAGGTATTTTTCCTTAATACCAATGTAAATTGCTTCTTGTAAAAATCGTTCCATATTGCCCATGAGCTTTTTTCTACTTCAGAGCTTGTCACCAATATTCTACTGCGTGGACCCTCAAGGGTCCACGCAATAATATGCTAAAATTTAAAATACATAAATGTCACCATATATAAACCTTGTTTAGAGCGCGAAAAAATTAATGTGTGTTAGGTTATAATAACGAATGGCATTGCTTCTAATTAAATTGAAAAATCAAAGATATAATGAACCGAAAAAAAATAATATTGTTATGGTTTAATAGGAACTAAAAACCATATGATTGTCTTTGGTTTTACATGAACTGAATATTATAATATTACATTTGGTTTACCATGAGGTGAATATCATAATATTGCCTTTTGTTTAACGTGTACTGAATATCATAATATTGACTTTGGTTTAACATGTACTGAATATCATAAAAAATATTAGCTTTGGTTTAACATGAACTAAATATCATATATGGCACGCCAATTTATGCAAAAGTCAGCAAACCCTAGGATAGCTCAGCTATCTATAGGATAACTGGCTGTTATCCCATAAATACTTGACCGTAACTCACAATAGCTCCAGATATTGGGGGTTATAAATAGGCTATCTATAGGATAGCTGGCTGCTATCCTATAGATAGCTGGTGCAATCCCATAAATACCTGAATAAAAAAACCCCCTATATCTCTTGATAATTTGAGTTTCAAAATAGTATTTTACTAAAAGCTGAGGTTTTAATGAATTAAAATCTTAAAACCACATTTTGCATTAGGTGTTGCAAAAATTGGATTGAAGTTACTAATTCATTAAAACCTCAGCTTTCAATGAAATATAATTCTGTAATTCAAAATATCAGGAGATATTGGGGGTTATTTTTCAGATATTTATGGGATCACACCAGCTATCTATGGGTTTTCACTCAGCTATCCCACAGATAGCAGGTGTGATCCACAATACCTATAGATATCGGGAGTAAAATTAGCGATTATATAGATAGCAGCCAGCTATGCTATAGATAACTGGGCTATCCTAGGGTTTGCTGATTTTTGCATAAATTGGCGTGCCATAATCATAATATTGCCTTTTGTTTAACATAAGCTGAATATCATAAAATATTGCCTTTTGATTAACATGAGCTGAATATCATAATATTGCCTTCTGTTTAACATGAACTGAATATCATAATATTGCCTTCTGTTTAACTTGTACTGAATATCATAATGTTGCCTTCTGTTTAACATAACTGAATATCATAAAAAATATTGCCTTTTGTTTAACATGAACTGAATATCATAATATTGCCTTTTGTTTAACATGAACTGAATATCATAATATTGCCTTCTGTTTAACATGAACTGAATATCTTTATATTGCCTTCTGTTTAACTTGTACTGAATATCATAATATTGCCTTCTGTTTAACATAACTGAATATCATAAAAAATATTGCCTTTTGTTTAACATGAACTGAATATCATAATATTGCCTTTTGTTTAACATGAACTGAATATCATAAAAAAAAGAATTGGCTTTTGTTTAACATAAGCTGAATATCATAAAATATTGCCTTTTGATTAACATGAACTGAATATCATAATATTGCCTTCTGTTTAACATGAACTGAATATCTTAATATTGCCTTCTGTTTAACATGAACTAAATATCATAATATTGCCTTCTGTTAACATGAACTGAATGTCATAAAAAATAATGGCTTTGGTTTAAAATGAACTGAATATCATAATATTGCCTTCTGTTTAACATGAACTGAATATCATAAAGTATTGCCTTTTGTTTAACATGAACTGAATATCATAATATTGCCTTCTGTTTAACATGAACTGAGTATTTAAAACGAAGCGAATATCATAAAAAATATTGGCTTTTGTTTAACATGAAATGAATATCATAAAATATTGCCTTTTGATTAACATGAGCTGAATATCATAATATTGCCTTCTGTTTAACTTGTACTGAATATCATAATGTTGCCTTCTGTTTAACATAACTGAATATCATAAAAAATATTGCCTTTTGTTTAACATGAAATGAATATCATAAAATATTGCCTTTTGTTTAACATGAACTGAATATCATAATATTGCCTTTTGTTTAACATGAACTGAGTATTTAAAACGAAGCGAATATCATAAAAAGTATTGGCTTTCGTTTAACATGAACTAAATATTATAATATTGCCTTTTGTTTAACATGAACTGAATATTATAATATTGCCTTTTGTTTAACATGAACTGAATATAATAAATGGTAATATTTTCCCCTTATATATCTCTCAAAACATAACCAAACACTGAACGAGGTGGATCTAGTTTATCTTAAGGAAGGTAAAAATACACATTATTGTTTGATTAAACATTTAGACAGATTTTTAAGCTCAACTAAGCCAACTGTTCAAAATAGACTATATTTCTGTCGACGATGTTTACATGCATTCACAAGAAGAGATCTCCTTTTAGATAATCATTCTTGTTGTAAACAAATAGATTTTCAGCTAGTAACATATCCTACTGAAGGAAAGGATGATATTCTTACTTTTAAAAGTTTTGAAAAGCAAATTAGAGTTGGTTTTACTATTTATGCAGACTTTGAGTGTTTAGTAACAAAAACGGATACTCCTTCAAACTTAAAAACTGCAAAAGAAACTGAGTTTACAGCTTGTGAATTATTTTATAAGCTTGTATGTTCAAATGATAAGTATCCAAAACCAACTAATGTGTATAGAGATGAAAATGCATCAAAACAATTTCTCAATATGTTGTTCATGGAGGAAAATTATGTCCGTCAAATTTTAAATCAACATGAAAAGCTCATTATAAATGATAAAACTGAAAATGTGTTTCAAAATGCAACAAACTGCTATGTTTGCAATATTCCTTTTACCAACAATAAAATGAAATATAGGGATCATGAACATCTTGGATTAAATGCAGATGTAAATTCATCAGATTATAGCAACTATAGCGGTGACAGTGTACAGTCATGCAATTTAAAGCTGAAGCAGCCACATTTATTCCCATTGTTCTGCATAATGGTAGAAATTTTGACTATCACTTGTTATGTCAAGCTGTTGGAAAATATAAAGATAAAAATTTAAAAGTTATTGCATCAAATATGGAAAATTCATCATTTTGTCTATAGGAAACCTTAGATTTTTTGAGTTATCAATTTATAATTGATCACTGGAAAGTCTTGTTTATAATTTATCAGTGGATGAACTTGAAATATTTAAAGCTGTGTGAAAAACATTTAACATGTAAAATCTTGGAGATTTTCATGATAATTATATGTAAAAACAAACATTGTTATTAGCTGATATATTTGAAAACTTTAGGGATATGTCTAGAAAAGTCAATGGTTTAGATCTTCTAAGCTTTGAAAATAACAGGTGTCGACTTGGAACTGTTAACATGTTTGAATTATCTATGCCAGGTGGCGTGTCTATAATATGTAAACATTTGCCAAAGTAAACAACCCTTATCTCCCTAAGTCATATAAACCGAACATGCCAAATTCATATCTAATGCATCTAGATGTAAATAACTTTTATGGATATTGTATGCAGCAAAATTTACCTACTGGAATTTTCTGTTGGTTAAATCAAGATAAAATGAGTCAATTGGACATCATGAAAATTCCACCAGAAAGTGACAAAGGCTATTACGTAGATGTTGATTTAATTTATCCACTTGAACTGCGTAATAACACTGATAAATGATTAATGATATATGATATCCATTCAGCTAAAAAAATTGCAGAGGAATACGACCAGGCGTCAAACCATGAAAAACAGTAAAACTCTGCTAACAAGTTAAATCATCAACCAGGCATCAAACCATAAAAATAAGTAAAACTCTGCTAACAAGTAAAATTATCAACCAGGCTTCAAACCATGAAAAACAGTAAAACTCTGCTAACAAGTGAAATTATCAACCAGACGTCAAACCATGAAAATCAGTAAAACTCTGCAAACAAGTGAAATTATCAACCAGGCGTCAAACTATGAAAATCAGTAAAACTCTGAAAACAAGTAAAATTATCAATCATTTGTCAAACCATGAAAATCAGCAAAAACTCTGCTAACAAGTAAAATTATCAATCAGGCGTCAAACTATGAAAATCAGTAAAACTCTGCTAACAAGTGAAATTATCAACCAGGCGTCAAACTATGAAAATCAGATAAACTCTGCTAACAAGTAAAATTATTAACCAGGGGTCAAACCATGAAAATCAGTGAACTCTGCAAACAAGTAAAATTATCAACCAGGCGTCAAACCATGAAGTTGATATTTGCTGTCATTTCACTGAATAAACCTTATAATACTATATGAATTATATATTGATTATATATTGGATTATATATGAATAATAAAGCAATATTTGAACCTGAAAGAGCTAAGATGCATTGTTAAATGTGAAGTATAAGGGCAATCTTAAAAAGGGGGAAAATGTGTATCAATTAATTTTCATAAATTAAATGTTCTTTTTTCTGAAAAGATAAACTGTAACTTTTACTATAATACCTTGATTTTCAAAAATTGACATTCCTTGAAATGCATCCCAAGAATTAATTTTGGGAACAGGAGAAATAAGGGATTTTCTTTTATAATAATGTGTAACCATAAGGGCCTTAAATTCTTTTCTAAATCTGTAGAACGAAATTGGATAATATACATGCTTAATTTTGAACTTTGTTGCAATGTCAAGACAAATGTTTGAAAAATTTTAAGTTAAAAGACTATAAAGAAAAGGAATAAGAGATATTATATTTGACACAGTAATTTCATCTAAATAAATTAGCACCATGACAAAGTCCTCTTTTAGGTCCAAATAATTACATAAATGAATAAAGGTAACCATAGGATAAAAATCATTCAAATCAAACCTGCCTACTTCTATTGAATTTACAATTTTTTTTATTGTTGCTTAGTTGCAACATATATGTGAAATATCAATTTCATTAGTTGGCATGAATGTAATGGTGTCCTGTAATTTTTGTAGAATTTTGGATCACGCGGGTTGGAACTTCAATGTACTGATCCTCAACTTTTTTAAACTTCATTTTTGTCGAGCTATTACCGTCTCAAATTATAATACTGAATAAGCCAAACCAAATAACCCTACCCGCTTGAGAAAAAAAAAAAATAAAAATGAGACCCTTGAAATTTAGATGGAAGATTTGATTTGCATTTACATTTTAACATATATAATGAAAGTTGTTTTTTTTTCTTACATGTAAACCAATATCAGAATTTGTTGGACTCCGAGCCAATTGTTATTGCCTATTGATTGGAGAAGGAGAGGAAAAGAAATGTCGTGAGGAGTGGTGAAAAATGTGATTGGGAAAACTTTATGTCATTAACGGTATAAAACTTGTTTATTGGAAGATACTATACATGGAAATGAAATGAATTGAATAAGGAGTGAAAATCATAAACTTTTCATGATGCATGTGGTTAAAATAAGTCTATCGAGTTATGATGACAAGAGATATGCAGCAAAAAATAATTTTGAAACTTTAGCTTATGGACATTTTCTCATTTGGAATGTCTTATTGGAAACATTAACTTTTGTAAATTTTACTATAAAAATTGAAAATTTAATTTCTGGATTCATTGTGTCAGTGTTATTTACATATGGATAGAGAGAGAGAGAAAGAGACAGAGAAAGATAAAATAAACTCTATCGAGATTATTTCACTTATGTCGATTTCATGAACAGTGGAGAAAAATCTACAGAAAACCATGAACCTTCGGCAAGCGAGCTGACAAAATTTCACACACATTATCCAGAAAGGGATTCATCGTCCCATGGATTTTAAGGTTTACCTGCAAGATACAACGATTCTGTATATAATATACATGATTTTTGTCATAAAACATTGATCTGGTTTAGAAAGGGGACGAAAAAAATAAAAAATCTGTGTTATTTTTCCTTAATTAAGACTAAAATCATTACAACTTTTCCTAATTTACCTGAAGACGCAATCTTCAGGAATTTTTTGTGTAATGGGTTAAAACTTAAATACGTAGACGGAATTCCGTATTACGGATTGACAATATATAAATAAATATGATAAAAAAAGTAAGTTGTTATTATTAAAAACTACTATTATCAGTGTTAGTAATATTAAAAATATGGTTGTGACTGAAACATATACAATTTATCAAAAGCGTCTATATTTTCTGTTTCCACAGACTCCAGTTTTATTTTCTTAGACGGTTCAGGTTTACTATTTGAATTTTTCCGGGCCGGTTGAAGTAATTTACTTGCATATTGTAAGGAAGCTGCAGTTGTTGTAACACTTAAAGGTGTTGAGGCTTGTGAGAATCTAGTCGATGTTGAGGCTTGTGAGAATCTAGTCGATGTTGAGGCTTGTGAGAATCTACTAGGTTGTGAGACTTGTGGGAATCTAATTGGCAAGGACTTCGGTTGTACATGTACAGTCGACGATGGTGTTGGTTGAGTAGCAGTATTTACATTTGGTTCACCTTGAGAGGTGGGCATTGGGTTTTCATTTAACAACATTTGGTCTTCATGCTAATCGATATAAAGATATGAATAGCACATATAAGGTCTTAGTTAAAGAGTCGAATTTACCTCAAGTAGAGAGCTAATTTTAAAAAACAGCCGTAATTTCTCATTTTAAATGTTTCTGGAAAATGTACTAGATTTGAATTTTTTCTATCAACATTGTGCAAAATTAATTCGATTATATGCATTAAAAATTAAATGGTTGACTATATTATTTATTATTATCAGAAACTTATACGAAATGACACTGGATCATGATTGATGAGAATTTCTTCTTTAGAAATATTAGACCTGTTATTATATACTTTTACAGATCAATATATAATGAACATATGAAGTCGCAAAATATTAAAATTTCTGTATATGTAAAATGAAAATATCTGAAAATGTAAAATGAACTTCAAGTCTAAAAAAATTTTGTTTAAAATTAGTCAAAGTCTATACTAAAAAAAACATACCTCCCCAAAAGTCACTTTTAAATCTTCCATACCACATCTAACTTTTGTAATTCGTCTATTTCATCAAAGCCAAGTACTATTTTGTCGACAGTGTGTCCGTCATCTTTCTTTCCGTCTTTTTTCTTTGGTCTATTGTCGTACAAGGCTGCATAAAAGTATCCGTTGTACTGATACATGATAAGACTTTTGCTTCTTCCAAATTCTGTTCTCAGCTCGAGTTGCCCATCTGGTTTGATTTTGTGACAAAAAACAAATCTGTCACTGCTTGCCATTTTATCATATCTGGAAACGATGCGAATTTTTGCATGTGTTTACAGTATTTATATCCGGGTAAAATGGAAGAAACCTCCCATTCTAGACTGAATAACCAACAAGAGATTTAGTAAGATTTTAATTGATTAATAAGCTTTAACCTGTCGTGTAATACACATGCTTAATTTTGAACTTTGTTGCAATGTCAAGACAAATGTTTGAAAAATTCTAAGTTAAAAGACTATAAAAAAGGGATAAGAGATATTATATTTGACACAGTAATTTCATCTATATTAATTAGCACCATGACAAAGTCCTCTTTTATGTCAAAATAATTACATAAATTAATAAGGGTAACCATAGGATAAAACTCATTCGAATCAAACCTGTCTACTTCTATTGAATTCACACATTTTTCTACTGTTGCTTGATTGCAACATATATGTGAAATATCAATTTCATTTGTTGGCATGAATGTAATGGAGTCATTATGAGACTCCTGGGATTTTGGATCAGGGGGGTTGAAATTTCAATGTACTGATCCTCATCTTCTTTAAATTTCATTTTTCTCAAGCTATTACCGTCGCAAATTATAATAATTAATAATATTGAATAAGCCAAACCCCACTAACCCTACCCGCTTGAGAAAAAAAATAATAAAAATGAGACCCTTGAAATTTAGATGGAAGATTTGATTTGCATTTACACTTTAACATATATAATGAAAGTTTTTTTTTTCTTACATGTAAACCAATATCAGAATTTGTTGGATTCCGAGCCAAATGTTATTGTCTATTGATTCTATAAGAGGAGGAAAAGAAATGTTGTAAAGGAGTGGTGAAAATATGTGATTGAGAAAAACTTTGTCATTATAAAACTTGTTTATTGAAAGATACTATACATAGAAATGAAATCAATTTAATAAGGAGTGAAAAGTGATAAACTTGAACCATATGGTTAAAATAAGTCTATCGAGTTATGATGACAAGAGATATGCAGCAAAAAATAATTTTGAAACTTTAGCTTATGGACATTTTCTCATTTAGAATGTTTTTGGAAATTTTTTTTATTGTAAATTCAACTATATAAATTGAAAAATAAAACTTGAGTTTCTGCATTTGTTTTAGAATTATGTGTATAATTTTTGTCATAAACATTGATCGGTTATAAAAAAGAAACATAAATTGAGAATCAGTGACATTATAGAAATAAAGCTTGAAAAACAATAAAAATTTTCATTATTTACCTAGAGACCCTTTTTCTGGAAATGAAGTAACAGCAGTATAAAATTAAAATAGAAAAACGGAATTCCATATTACGAATTTACAAGAAGACAATTATTAGTAACAGATTATAATTGATATTAAAGGATGAAAATGATTATGTTTATAATGGTTAAAGAATTAACACGGTTGTTATTAAAATGTAAACAAATAGTCAAAATTATTCAAAAATTTATTTCATATCAATTGCTAATCATTATTTAAAATTTGATTTATTTATTGATTTATTTATTTATTGTTTTATTATTAATTAATTTTTTTTTTTGCGTATATGAAATGAACATTAAATCGTAAAAATTTTCGCGCTAAGAATTTTTATTAATTACATACCTAATCAAACGAGACTATTTAGTCTTCCACTGCACATTTAACTTTGTGTAGGTGGTCAAGTTCGTCAAATCCAAGTATTATTTTGTCATTTTTCTTGACAGATTATAATTGATATAAAAGGATGAAAATGATTATGTTTATAATGGTTAAAGAATTAACACGGTTGTTATGGAAATGTAAACAAATAGTCAAAATTATTCAAAAATTTATTTCATATAAATTGCTATGTAAAATTTGATTTATTTATTCATTTATTATTTATTTTTTATTTATTTATTTTTTTTTGCGTGTATGAAATGAACATTAAATCGTAAAAAAATTTCGCGCAAAGAATTTTTATGAATTACATACCTAATCAAACGAGACTATTAAGTCTTCCAATGCACATTTAACTTTGTGTAGGTTGTCCAGTTCGTCAAATCCAAGTATTACTTTGTCATTTTTCTTTTTTGCTCTATTATCATAAATAGTTACATAAAATTAACTATTTATTCTGTACATATTTAGAGATTTCTGCCTACTAAATCGAGTTTTCAATTCCAGTCGCCCGTCAGATTTCACCTTATGACTGAAAACGAATCTTTCGTTATTTGCCATTTTTTTATTCACTTTTTTCAAATATGGAGCAGATGCAAAATTTTGCATGTGTGTACAGTATTTATACCCGGGTAAAATGGAAAAACCTTTCACTCTAGAACAAAATAACCAACAAGAGATTTAGTACGATTTAATTGTTAAATAAACTTGAACCTTTCGTGAAATACGCATGCGGTTCAATTTTTTTTTCAAAATATATACGTCCATTAAAAAAAAAGAAGGGTGTTAACATGTTACGGTTAAAAACAGAAAAGTGTAGGTTCTGCTTATGGTACTCTTTTGGAAAGCTATTGTTTTAATTTTAATTCAAATGGACCAATCAGAAAAGAGGTCACGTTATGACGTCAAGGGCTATTGTTTTAATTAAAATTTCAAATGAACCAATCAAAGAAGTTCTATTGTTTTTCCTAAAAATTTTTTTTGAATTTCAAAAAAGTTTTGAATATAAATGAACCAATCATAGAAGGACTTTATTGTTGTTGGATGCTTTCAAAAATTCAAAAAAGTGCAAATTCATCATACATTTGAATTTGAATGGACCAGTCATGTAAGAGCCTATCGTTGTTATTAAAAAGATTTGAGACTTTTCAGAAATTCAACAAAGTGCTAATTCATCATCAAAGGAACCAATCAAAAACAAGAAAATTTGATTTTCAAATTCAAATTCAATAATTTACAATCAAAAGTTTAAATTCCGTGTCAGTATTGGTTGGTTTGATTGTTCAAAGGTATATAAGGCGTGCATTTTCGTTTTATCACGGTGTTGGTACTTTCGCTGTATCGTCTGTGCAAAAATGATACAATATTTACCAGAAGAGGTATGGCACATATTTGATAAGAAACGAACAACATTAACTGTAAGTACATTTTCTTTATTATAATGATTAATTGATATTATTACTGTCCTGAATCAAACAGCTATTTGAGTATTGTCATACAATCTATTTCACGCAAAATAAAACAGTAAAAATAAAATCAGTATGTCCAAAATAATTGTACTTTTTTCATTTGATGTAGAAAAACGATTTTAAAAATCCAAACCTGTTGAAAAAAGTTTTTGTCCATGTCGATAAGTTTTAGAACTTTTTTAAAACAAATCAAAAAAATTGTTAGTTTTAATGTTTACAAATGCACATATTTACATATCAAATTAAAGCCAAAGTGCTAGTGTTCATTGCAAAGCAACATCTAATATGTCTTTATCATTTTCACACAAAATAAAACAGTAAAAATAAAATCCGTTTATCCCTAATTGAACATTTTTTCACATGTGTAGAAACCCTGGTGTAAAAATATGATTTAAAAAAATCCAAACCTGTTGAAAAAGCTTTTTTCCATGTCGAAAAGTTTTAGAACTTTTTTTTAAAAAATCCAGATGAAAAAATTGTTAGTTCCAATGTTTTACAAATGCACATAACATTCAAACATCAAATTAAATCAAAATAAATAATTTTCAATTTTTTATCAAGTGTTCATTGCGAAGCAGCCTCTAATATGTCCTTAATTTTTTCTATTTTTTCATCCATTTTGATTCTCCTGTGAACAAGCTGTTCATACTTCTGAGCTAGATATTCTCTAAAATATACAATACGATGAAATGTGTTACGAATATAGGTCAACAAATAAGTAACAATGAATAGTGTTTACATCGATACGGTACAATGCCATTTATACATTAAATTAATGTGTGTGTGTGTGTGTGGCTTTTTTATACGACAAATTGTGTGTGTGTGTGTGGCTTTTTTATACGTCAAAGTGTGTGTGTGTGGCTTTTTTATACGTCAAATTGCGTGTGTGTCTGAGTGTGTGCGTGTATGTTAATAGACGCATTTATGTATTATCTCAAAGAAAACTAACCATAACTTGATTGAACACACATACTTACTGACCGTTATATAATCTATAATATAAACTTACATGTCTTCATGAACTGTAGAGAAATCACGATCCGAGTCGCTTGATATTACAATTGTCGAGTCTGAATCGTATCTGAAAAAATAGAATATTGTTTATTAAATGTGGGTTTAAGACCCAGTCAAAATTTTCATTTAGCGTCTTTGGACACATAGTAATAAGCGACGTTCAATTTTAAATACATAGCTGGTACCTTTTTTTCAGGTTTTGTCAGACTCGACCAACCTTGCATATAGCGAAGTGGTAAAGAGCGAGTGCCAATAATGAAAGATAAAAAAGTCAGAAAATACCAAATTGGCATTTTTCCGCATTTAAAATATTTAATAATACAGTCAAAAATGCTGTATCGTAAACATTTGTCATCAAAGTTGATTTATCAATTCAAATTTACTAACTTGAAAAGTCGAGTGCATATGGCGAACGTGGTGGTGGTGGTGTCAGAGGCGATGCTGGTGAAAAATATCTTTCGGTACCATGTTCTTTTTCCGGACTGGAAAAATATTTATTTGATTCAGACGAGGAAAAGTAAAGTACATGTGGCGAACGTGGTGGTGGTGGTGTCAGAGGCGATGCTGGTGAAAAATATCTTTCGGTGCCATGCTCTTTTTCCAGACTGGAAATATATTTATTTGATTCAGGCGAGGAAAGGTAAACTACATGTGGCGAATGTTGTGGTGGTGTCACTGGCGATGACGATAAAAAATATCTTTTGTTGGCTGGCACTTTTTCTATACTGGACAACGACGGTGTGCTAGGTGTTCTAAGTTGGAATGCTGATGATGGTCCCAGTTGTGGCGAATCGGTTGCCGATGCTTCATTTTGCGTCAAATTTGAAGGCGCTGTGTTTTTTTTTCTTTTCGGGCGTATTGAAGTCATCATTAAAAAAGTATTCCAATTGTTCACTAGAGTAAAAGTAATCCGAATTTTCTTCACTCATTTTAAATTATTTTTAAAAAATGGATTTAAAATTTAAAGAAATACAAAAAAATGCTGTTTGATTCAGGACTGCAATATTAATGAAAAGGAAGAAATAGTGTTGGGTGCACCTATTTATGTAGATCCATAACAAAGAAAATTGAACAGCTGATGTGTTTTACCAATCGAATTGCAAGAATTGGTACCCATCCCTACTAAGGGGGTGTAATGAATATTTTTACCTACAATAATATATTATATATAAAAGGAAAAGGTATGTGCCACCTTAAGTTTTTTTTAGAAGCATCACATGATATTTTTTAGAAAAGAAGGTTTTTTATTTTCTCAATAAAATTTTGTTTACGTAAGAAAAAACGTGATGCTTAACAAAAAAAAACGGTAGCTTTGGGACCTATGACCACAAAATTGTTGGGTACGTCGCGGACAAGGGTCCATGAAGTCGTGGTTTCAACAGAAGAACAGTATCTCAATCTTTGTTCAAGTGTCGTCCAAAGCCTGAGATGGAATACAAAAGTCCGAAAATGCGGTGAGTGAACAAAATACATAATTCCCCCCCAACACCCCTACAGAATAGATACTTCTCTCTTGTCCTTTCTAAACATCAACCGGACACTACACATCCCTCCCCGTTTCCTTCTAACATCTCTTGGCAAGAGAGAAAATGTTGTTGGAATATTGTTTAAAGTTGCACCAGAAATAAATTCATCTATATTACCGTCTCACTAGAGCAAGTTTTTTATGAATCTCATCTATGATTTGTCCAGTGTGCGTGCGACGTGCAAATGTGTATTATGGTCTGTCTTGTGCTAATGTGCAAACGTGGTAACTTTTAGTGATGCAAGCTCAACGAACTAATATGTCGCAGACAAGCATATACCACTTCTCACAGTTACATTATCCTGGCACCAAGTGATTGGCACCAAGCGCCAATTGCAAGGAAGCAGTATATCAAATTTTAGTTTTATGTATGACCGACGGTGATGGAAACTCTACCACTGAGTCGCCGAGACAGCGAGAGAGGAAGTGTGTGTGTGTGTGTGTGTTGTATGTGTTGGTGTGTCGGTGTATGTGTTAAGGAAAATGAAACAAAAAGGAAAGTTGCAGTTGAAATAAATGTGCTTGATAGAAATAAAAAGCTCAATACAAGTTATTATCGATTATAAAACCCCTCAATTTATTTAAACACGACCTTGCCATTCGAAATGAGAGCTCTACAAAACTTAATATTAATATTTTTGTTAGGGAAAAAATTTACTGCCCCCTCTTCCTTTTAACCACGTGTTCATGTCATGAAAACAAACCCACGTATGTCAGAATTTGCATATTTGTCAATGGATCGCTATGATTAAGCTTTTAGGACACCCCCTTTACCTCAATAAAGACCTTGATTGGTTAATAGAAGTGTCTTTATGTTTCTAGATCCCCAAAGGTCAGCATTTGCATATTTGTCAAGCGATATCAAAGACCAACGTTTTTAGATTTACCATATAGATCTATGTAATTTTAGCATTCTCAGTAATTTGACAAGTACGACACGAGATGTCAGGCTTAAATCTAAATACACAAAATCATCCATGTAATGCACACAATGAGAGTTGAAATAAAAAAGTAAGGGTTGATGAGCATTACTGTTTACAACTTGGCGAATTTGTTTTGTTTCTAGACACCTCCCCCGTTTATTTTACGATGGCGTATTTATAACCCTCTGTATTCAAACAAGTAGTTATAAAATAAGAAATAAAACAAAAACTTAACTCGCCGATTTGATCCCCATAAGATCCCCGTTAGAAAAACACACCTAGTGAATCCGATCATTTCATTTTCTCCATCTATATAACATTTCAACCACGTAATGTTCAGACACTTCGGATACTTTTCAGATTGATTCATTTTTCGAACGTAAATCTTTATACTTTGTTATCTGTCATTATTCATTTCAACATTGGTAGAAGTAAAAATATCGTATATCATTACTATTACATTAGCCCAGCAGATGAAACAAAACAAAACGTAGACACGTGAAGCTATTGCTTAAACAACATTTCGTACTGACAATAGGGGGTCGTTTAAAAAATTATTTGTGTCCTCTAACTTTCTTTTTTTACAAACGGCTTTCAAAACATTTAATCATGATGGTTTTATACTTTGTTATCTGTCATTATTCATTTCAAAATTGGTATAAGTAAAAGTATCGTATATCATTGCTATAACATTACCCCAGCAGATGAAACAAAACGTACACGCGTGAAGTCCTATAGCTTATACAACATTTCGTCTCCAAATAATTGGGGACGTTTCAAAAATTATTTGTGTCCTCTAACTTTCTTTTTTTTACAAACGGCTTTCAAAACATTTAATTATGATTGTTTTATTAAAGCATTTTTTCCATTTTAATTTAGGATTTTCAACCAAAAGTATCCTCACAACCAGTACAAGCATCACTTCTTCTAACCCGAGTGTTAGCACACCTCATATAGAAACTACATCTGATATGTTGTCTATATCCAGCAGTAAGCATAACTGTTTTTAGATATATTAAAATTATTAAGAAGTGTTGAAAATTGTAAACAACATATTACATAGAGATACATAATAAAGTGAAGTTATCTACACCGTACAGGAAACTCGTGGCTGTTTTAATGTATTTTAATAATTTTAAAACTATGTGTGCATGCATGATCCCATACGCGCGCGCGCGCGTGTGTGTGTTATTGCATATACGTATGTACTTTGTAATTGTAAGAATTAATACAACTATCAATGTCTATTTTGTATTAAAAATTAACTTTATCTAGCTATATACGATTTTATTGATAAACGATGCGTGTGTTGTGTAGATGTGATATAACGTTATGAATGAAGTTTATGACCTACATACGACCTGACAGGGCAGGTAGATCGCCATAGAGTTACACTATCAAAGAACATTCTTTCTACAGGTCATGCGTGTATTATCGTAAAGTCGTAGTAAACATCTTACCGAACTCATACAAAAATTTGAACGATTGCTATACACATACTGATAACTGATACAGTAAAATACGGGTTATAATGAAAATATATAATTAGCATTTAATATTTAATATTTTCTATATATTTAATGTAGTAAACAACTGTATACTATGATTGTTTTATTCAGTGTAAATCAAAAGTAAACATTATTTAATTTTAACTTGTAAAACGGTTATTTAGTTTGGTGGAAAAGACCTCTGTTCAGCATCATGTAAGATTAAAAAATGATGTGCGCATGATCCGGAATTTTAGAGAATTCATGATGTGATTGGTCTTCATCATGCAAGAACGTGCATGAATTAAAACATGCGCGTGCATGATAGAAATCTTTGTTATAATTGGTTAGTTAGAGACATATGCGCATCGGGTTATTACCAACATATAAAATGCTTTCGAACTCGTACAAGGTACCATTTTAGTTGTTTCTTATCGTGCAGATACGATTGTGCGACTCGGATAAAATTTGGAGTGTTATTTTACTTTTTGGACCCCTCATACATTCTGAAGGTATGTCTTTTAAAATTAACGAAAACTTTACATTTTATGAAGAACGTCTTAGCACATTTAATACGTGGCCACAGTATAGACCATGTAAACATATTTTAGCTCGAACCGGATTCTTTTTTACGGGGCAAAGTGACATGACTGAATGTTTTAGTTGTAAATTGAGACTCCATAAATGGTTATAGGCAGATAACCCATTGGAAGAACATTTAAAATATTCTCCAAAGTGTTTTTATTTGAAAGTATGTGGTATTCAAGAGAGTGATATATAAAATTCGAACAAAGTTGAAATTGAAATGATATTTTGATTGATACCCAAACTTTTTTGTGTTGTAGAACATGGCACAAGCCACACTTGATACAAACCAAATTGGTTACTATCAGAGTAATGGTAGTCGTAAATATTCAACTTTCATCTTGGACGGAATGCATTGTGTGGAAATATATACGAAAAAGAATCAAAGTGTTATTAGACTCAGAAAAGCCGGAGTTGCATTTATTCTTGATATTAATATTTTTTCCAAATTATATGATTTAAAGGAATCCGTGTTATATGTTTGTTCAGTTTTAGATAATTGTGACTCTGATCATGTTGTTTTAGAAAATGGAAGCCAAAGAAAATCAAGTTGTAATAAAGACTGAAGATGAATCATCTGTTATTTGCAACGACCAAGAAAAACAAGTTGTAGTAAAGAATGAAGATGAACCATCCGTTAGTTGCGACGACAAAGAAAAACAAATAAAAGAAACGGATAAAGAAGACAAGGATATGCAAACCTGTGAAACCACGAATGAAGTCAATTTGGTAGTGAAACATTATAATTGGATTTACATTAAACGGAAACCCAACGGTAAAGAGTTGATAGTTGCGGAAGGAAAAAAGAGGTTATCTTCGTTATTTGAATGCAGGCGGGAAATATTTACTAGGTTCGGAGTTACATTAGGATACGCTGTGTCTATTACGGACTTGAGTTAAAAAGTACGTGGTTGTTCTTATGTACGTATTATTGAGAAAAACATCGATGTACCGTTTAAAGCTATTAATTCGCAACTGATTATGAGCAAACTTCAGGATATTTTAAATATATGTTTTGCGGAAGTGCTTCTTAAATTAATCGGATTAAAAACCCACGAGACATGTTTCGGGTGTATTAACAATAAAGCGAGTATAAGAGAACATTCATGTTTTGACATGGTATTCGCAGAGAAGGTACATTTATTTTTTCATACTGCTTTGTATGAATTGAGTCAAGATGAGAGTGAAGTTATTGAACTGTGGAAAGTGCAATCGTCTTTAATTGTACCTGAAAATGATACTTTTTATAGACAAACATTTTTAAGTAAGGACTGGCGTGAAACTGGTTTAAAGTCGCATGATTGGGAAAAGAAAATTAAAATGCTGGTTCTAAGAATGAATGCATTACATGAAAGGTTATAAATAGATACTTTACAAACAATTGTAATATAATTAATGTAGTTTATTAAAGATTTATACTTTAACAATGTTGTTTTCATTATTTTTTAGATATACTTTTAAGTCGGAATGTTATAAAAACGTGTTAGACCAATAACGTGCTATAGTTGTTTAATATTTCAGTCAAGATTGTTTTATTTAAAAAGTTTACCTATTACTAATTATAGATTTCAAATTCTCAGTTAAGATCGCTTCACTTATAGATACTTTATGGAACACTTTGTAGTTAAATTACAGCGGGTTTTACAATAACCTGTTTTACGGTTGTAATGTACACTATAAATACTCTGCACATTTGTGTACTCAGAACAAAAAACATGATGAATAAGACAATATATAACAAATACCTGCTAAATTTTGATGTGCCAGATGTGCACATTTCAGAAAATCATTCCTCATCAGTGACACTAGGGGCCGAAAAGTTTGATAGATTAAAAAACATAGGCCAAACAGTTGCAAATTAATGAATCTAAAGTTCCAAAAATATGTGAATCCAAATCCAACTAAGGAATGTTTTGCAGAAAGAAGAAGAAGAAAACAAAAGAGCTGGCTTATAAAAATTATTTAAAGAAAATCTATTTTAATCCAAAACACCCTGCAGCATATTCAGGTGTAGAACAATTATATAAAATCGTAAAAGCCGAGGGGAAATTAATTATAGGGAAATACAGAATCACAAATTGGTTACAAAATCAAAGGCATTTTCACTTCAGAAACAGGTGCCTACAAAATACAAACGTAGAAGAGTCATCTCGGCTGATGTAAACAACCTGTGGGACGCAGATTTGCTCGATGTTTCCAACATTGCTTCATATAATTCAGGAATTCGTTATTTCCTAATGTGTATAGACATATTAAGTAGGAAACTGTATTTACAAACACTTATGAATAAACAATCTAACACTGTAATAGAAGCATTCAAGAAAATATTTAAAATTGCAAAACCAGAGATTTTAAGAGCCGATAGTGGTAGTAAATTTTACAATCGACTTATAAAGAAATATTTAAAAGATTTAAACATTAAACACATTATTGCTAGAAATTCAACAAAAGAAAATTATGTAGAAAGAGTCAACAAAACATTTCGTACGGTTTTATACAGATACTTTCAGCAAAACAACACTTATAAATATCTAAATGTGTTGGATGATTTAGTGGAGTCCTTCAATAATACTGTCACTGATGAGGAATGAATTTCCGAAATGTGCACATCTGGCACATCAAAATTTAACTGGTATTTGTTATATAAACCTAACCGTAGTCTAGATTATCACACACCTAATTCTATCACTAAAGAGAATTCATTCAAATTTTGGCATACACAATATGTGCCGCCGGTGAAAAAGAAACTTCAATTTCAACTCAAAATTGGCGATTAAGTACGGATATCACTTTTAAAAGATAAATTCGCTAGAGCTTATGATCAACAATGGTCTTCTGAAATTTTTATTGTCTCGGACCGTTATAGAAGTCAGGGAATACCTTTATATAAATTAAAACAATATGATGGGGAACCTTTATTTGGTTCCTTTTATACCAGTGAATTATTACGTTTAAATCCCAATGCCGACACATTGTGGGAAATTGATAAAATAATAAAATACAGAGGTTCAGGTAAAAACAGAGAAGCACTGGTGTCCTTAAAAGGCTAGCCAAAAAAATACCAGTCTTATATAAAAGTATCCGAACTCGAAGATATTTCACCAGCCTAGAATGGATCATGTCGTTTATGTATCAAGTGCCGACAGTAAAAACTATTTTCCTGACAATTATACAGTGGATTTTAAATCTACTCTAGATTCAAGGTTTATATTGAATGACAGCCAGTGGTATTTAGCACTGAAAGAGGTAATAACTGACCATATTACAGCAGACGGTGTAATAGATATTTGTACTAATTTGATAGGATATTGCCATTTAGCGGGAAGGAAATTGCAAAGTTTTGAGAAGAATTTACGTAAAGTAACAGTCTGTAGTTAATGTTGAATTTCAACAACCACTATATTTACCAGTTGTGCTAAAAAATTGGGATACGGTAGAAATAACTATATTAGACTCGGAAGGTAATATTCCCTCATTTGTCAAAGGTACCGTGCATCTGTAACTACATTTAAGAAAATATCCATTTTTTATTTGATTGTTAAAAATGCAGCGTGCACTGTATATTCTAAATCCCAATACTTGGATAAAGTATTTTGAAACGGCAACCACACCAACAAAGAGACGGAGATATCAAAGAGGTGGTAATAAATCATCTTTAACAGCGATAAATGCATGCCCGTCTCATTCACAAATACAACAGTCGAAAAATAAACCCAAAGTTCAAATGATTACAGATGTAGCCGCAAATTTAGATAGAGCAAAAACGTATGTTAAATTGGAAAAACAACAGCAGAAAAAATCATCACAAAGTATAAAAAGTACTGATGTCATTGATATGCACAAGCTTTGTGTTTTCTACAACAGCGTTTACTTCAAACGAATTCAGATCGAAATGTAAGAAAATTAACATGACATGTCCATCGGGTATATTTGAGGATGTACTGAACACTACCACATGCAATTAAGTTCGAGTAATTCTATTACCGGACGGATACAGTTTAGGAATATATAAGTGTAATAATACGTTTTATCCGGATATAAGAGAAAGGATTAATGGGAGACCGACCAGTAATGGTGTGATTTTAAATTTAAGAATGTATCATTATATTGGTCATATAGCATCCTGGATAAGAAATTCTATTCTTGAAGCTAGGATGTGAAAGCAAATAAGACATTTAAATACTCGCATTTGGAAGACGAATTATTAAGCGTTTGAACCATTAAATTATATTTGTAGTCATATCATATATACATATTGTAAATACTTCTGCATGTATCTAAATACTGATTTTTGTCTTGTACAGAAATAAAAAATTGATGGCAATAAAAAAATGTAGATGTATAATCCGTGTATATGTATCTTTATTATGTTAACTTTAAAACTCAAAAGTAATCCATTTTGAAACTGGTCATGATATAGTACTTAGTAAGTACTAATATAAGACATTAAATATCAATTTTAAAACTGCTAGATTATTCATAAAACGCTTTAACTACGGATCTACAAAAAAAAAAAAGAATTTATAGGGTTATTTGTAGGAGTTAGTAGAAGTTGTTATATTGGGTAATAAGAGTAGATAGGAGATTTAATAGAGACGATAATTTAATCTCATACATGAGAAAAAGTCACAGATATTCTACGATGGATATTACACTAAAACTCCAATCTCCGACGACTATTTTTGTGGTTTCACCGACTTCAGGTGGAAAAACATTTTCGGACAAAACGTTTATTAGAACATCAGAAATCAATGTTTACACTACCAGCAAAGAAGATAATTTATTGCTATAAAGCACACCAACCGATATTTACAGAAATGGAGAATACAATACCAAATATAACATTTTTTGCGGGAATGCCAACTAGAGAACAAATTTTAAAATGGTCCGAAAACTTTCAACAGATGATTCTTGTCTTAGATGATCTCCTTTGCGAAATAGATAACAAAGATATGGAAGAATTATTTACAGTATTTTCACATCATTGGAATATAACATGTTTCTTTTTAAGTCAAAATGTATTTCCGAAAGGTAAATATACGAGAACAATATCTTTGAACTGTCATATTATTGTCTTGTTCTCTGCACCTAGAATGAAAGATCAAGTTCTACGATTAGGGTCTCAGTGTTTTCCTGGTGACATGAAATATTTCAAATCAGCTTATGAAAGTTGTACTAATGACCGCTTTAGTTACTGTGTTTTAAATCTATCCCCGTTTTGTGAGAAACAATTTAGAATATCAACAAACATTTTCCCTGGTGAAATCACAGAAGTGCATTTACCCAAGTACGGAATTCTATAATACAGCTGATTAAAATTTTAGAAATATATACAGGAAGCTGAAGATATGAAAATATTAATTCATTATGCCTTCCAGACTCGAAGCTAACAAAGCGTATTTATTATCAGACATCTAAAAATCAGCGGATAGCAATTATTAAGACATCTTCTGACCAACAGTTAAAAAGTATATTTGAAGTAATATATAACGTTGTATATGAACATTTCCCTGTGGAAAAAAATGTTAAAAAACTTAAAAAGTACAAAAAACCTCTGCTGACTTTAGTGAATAAAAAAGTTTTAATAGAGAAAAAAGACGTTTGTTGCTGAAACGAACTGATGTATTGGACATAGTGTTGAACCTTGTGATACATTTACTGAAGGATTAGACCCCGAGGAAATGTCTTTAGCTCACGTTGTCTTATCCAAAGAAAAATACGAAAAATTGTTACAGGAGGTGTCTGAACTTAGAGAACAGCTTACAAAGAAAGTGCAGTATAAAGATACTAGTACAGAAGTACGGGAGACAAAAAATGTACAAGAAAACGAAACTGAGGGTACTTTTGATACAAAGACGAATTCCAACAGTAATAAAAAAGACGTAGGAAATGTAACAGAAAATGATATGGCTAAATCATCAAACGATAGTGCACTGGACGACAAAGGCAGAAAATTGTTTGATATTTTAAACATGAGTCGGAATAAACAATTTAACTGGAATGATAAAGGCGAATTGATA
This sequence comes from Tegillarca granosa, assembly GCA_029721355.1. Taxonomy (NCBI): domain Eukaryota; kingdom Metazoa; phylum Mollusca; class Bivalvia; order Arcoida; family Arcidae; genus Tegillarca; species Tegillarca granosa. The sequence continues at coordinate 1,042,134 of JARBDR010000908.1, read as the reverse complement.
GTTAATGGTTCTACAATTGCTGATTCTAGTATTATAAATTTAATTAAAGATGCTGTTCGTGAAAAAATCGAAAATACACCAAAGGTAATAACTGTTTTACTATGGACTTAGAGATATCCAAATACCTATGGAGTTAATATGTAATACCGAACGGCAAAATATATGTTACATATGTTAGGCGGTAAATTTCGTGACGAGAAAACATTAGGGATTAAACGTAAAGAGAAGGATAAATTTCCAGGTGAATTTTTAAAGAAACAATTTAAATGGGTTCGGTATTGAGACTATATATCTTACCTCTATGATGAATTGATGTTGTCTGTAATAAAATTTCTTTAAAATCATTTGTCTTGTTGTTTATATTTTGCCAAGAAACTAAAGTAAAAGACTACCTGTAATTTTTAAAAATATTCACAGGTGCTTGACTCTTTAATCTTTTGGCTGCTCTAGAGCCTTTATTTCTTTAACTACAATATAATCGTACATATACAAAATATAAAGACACATGTTAAAATAACGATTTACAAAAACGATATACATAAATAATTGTAAAAGATATGATACATATGTACAGATGGCCAACTTTAAAGATATTACAAGGTTCAATTACCGTAAGGTAAGGTAAAGTTGTCATCAGAAATGACTTTTTTATTAAATACAAATTTAAGATGTTTAACCTCTTTTTTATTAAGTATTCTCATGTTTTTCTTATCTCTTGTAATTTTGTGATCATTGGTAGTGATAATCTCCTTGATCTCATTATTGGAACAAAATGATTCAACAAAGTCTGTTAAACTGTTGAACTTGATCAACTGTTCATTTTTATAATTTAAAGTAAAACCTTGACATTTAACTACTTCTGTGCCGAGTGAAGTAATATATGAATAGGATTTAGGTCCTGGAAAAATTCCAGATATATTTATCTCGTTCTGTTTAAGTTCGTTTTTCAACATACCTAAATATTAACCCGTTTTAGGTTGATACGAATTAGCTTTTTCACCCATATCACGCTGTTAGTATCGCAATATAAACAATTGCGTCCCAGTGCATCTAATTCGTTATATAATTTCAGTCTAGCATGGGCTGTTGTAAAAGCAGCAAGATATATATTTGTAGAACCTAAATCATCTATAAATTCTTTTTTCTCTTCATAATGTACCATGACATAGTCATCAGATACCATGTTAAAATCTTTTGCTATTAACGTTTTGTCAGTTAAGACTTCAAAAAAATTGGCGGGAGATTCGGTGATAATAGTCTTAGTCAAATTTAAACGTTGACCAAATTTTCCCCATAGACTATTTAGACACATTTTTGACAAAGCTCTTAAGCCAGGATTTTTCTTAACTTTAGCCAGATCTAATCTTATACCCTCATTATCTTGATAATCTTCAATATATTTTTGTTTTTCTTCTTCACTTTTAACATTCCCTGGGAAACCACTGGCTTCTGCCTTAATTTTCATAAAAGTATTGATATATTCGGTAAATAAACCCCCCTCCCCTGTTTCTTTATTATATTGGGTTGTTTTAGGGAAATGGTAAATTTCGAATATTTTTTTAATAGTGTAACCTTTATCTAGTGCTTTATGAAGTTCCATAGTAGTCCAGGTACCTGTTAGGTTTCTTTGTTCATCTGTATGCTGACAGGATTCTTTTTGCTCAGTGGTAGAACATTTAAAACGTAAAGGGAATAGTAATTTACCATTCAGTTTCATAGGTAAAACTGGAAAATATAATTTTCTTGGAGGTAGAATTGTTACAAGCCCAAAACCAGTGTATTCCCGAATATCCTTAAAATTTTTCAATACTGATTTCTGTTGTACATGAAATGGGGTATTCTGTATAACGGCATATACTCGGATATAAGCTGACAAAGTCACTTATATTCCATAGATTCACCTTCTTTGATTCTGTATGAAAGGCAAAAACGTTGACATCTCCCACCAAAAAAGCATCTCTAGGATTCAATCTCCCACCATGAGAAAAGTTATCGGAAAAAATCTTTAGATCGAGATCATTTTTAATTTGTTCCCTAAATTCACATTCCCATATATATCTATATATCAAACCATCATTTTCCAATTCTCTTTGTCTGTCGATTGTTTTAGTATAAACATCATTAAAATGAAACTTGTTTTTGGTGTTCACACATTCAGGATGTGCGTGGAATTTACACCCTAAAAATTCAAAGACAGTACCTTTATGTTCGTCCTCTATATTTGGAGGGACATATCCATCAAACCTGTAATTTTTATATCTATATTCAAGCCCATTTCCCGCATGCTGTATTTTCAGGTTTGGGTCTTAAAACATCAAATAATCTAACCAACAAAGTGAAATTTTAGAATATTGGTCTTTACAAATTATACCATCATTAGGAACTAAAGGTATAGAATTAGGTTTTAAAAACAAATGTTTATAAATGGCCATACATGTTGAAGCCACTGTACAAAATTTCAATAGATCAACACATTCATTATTTTCATTTTTTGTAATTTCCATTATTAAATTTCTATATTTCAACATTCCTAATCTTAGTAAAGATACATCAGAAATACAATAAGCTGTAAGTTCATTTTGATGATTATATACTACATTTTGAAGTTGTTGTTCTTCATACCATTTACAAAACTCATTGCAGGACACTTTCAGACATAGAATCGGGATCATAATACTTTTGATCTGGTATATCTCCTACATAATTTTGATTTATCCAGGTATTAAACAAATGAGGAAAGAAACCTTTGTGCGCTTCAGTTATTTCAAACATCTCACTAAATTTACGTAATGGTGAACTTATGTGATTGTAAGAACATATAAATTTCATTTGAAATTTAGATACAAAAATCTCAAAAATTTTACCACCATTATAAATAACCTTAGGTAAAATACTATTAAATACTATTTTAAATAATTCAAAATAAATGTAAAATCAAAACCTGAACCGTTATGAGCTACAACTGTATACCCTTTGTTTTACTTTACAGAATAACCATTCGCAAAAATCATTTGAACAGTTGCGTCCATTAAAAATAACTTGACGTATATGTAGAGAGCATTCGTTATTAATATCAAAATCATTGTCACATTCACAGCATATTTTTTGTGCAACTGCCAAATTTACTTCTTGAGTGCCCGATTCTTGTACAGTTTCAAAATCAAAAAATATATATTTATCCGATTGTTTAGGTAGATTGCCTTTCTTTAAAAAACAAATGTGATTTCCAGTAGAATAACTAGAACAATATGAACAAAATACTTCACTAATACATGTTGTGAGAAATTTCTATTTGTACAATTAATCACTTTTTACATAACGTACATAATTTGAAACGATCACAAATACTTTTAATGTGTTTTTTATGTACCTTGCTATAACTTCGTAGTCTATGAATCATATAACACTCATTGTTTCTAACGGACCGATTACAATTATCACAATAAATATATACATCATCTACACATAGAGTTTTAGACCTTTGGCAAATTTTACAGGTCCATTTACACCTATGACTAAATTTGTTGCTGTAAGCTGTATCACAGTCATAACAATAAAAAACAATGTATTTTCCCTGGTATAATCAAATTGTAATGATTATCTATTAAATATAAATATAACATTTTTTTACGTCTGGTTACACCTTTGTAAATTATTTTGTTAAACGCATTAGCGCTAACAATTTTTATCTGTACATTTAAATGATTTTCAAATAATTGAATATCATTTAAATTGACAGGCCTATCACGAGTGAATCCAACATTTTGTATTAATTCATTAGCTTTTGTATTTAAAATGTTTTTTTTTTCTCTCTAATTTTTTTTTGTGACTTTTTATTTTCATTTAGATATGAGAAACCAACAACTACACTACGAGCAAAACATAAGTGACCCGTATCTCTATTGATTTCCACTAAACATTTTTTTGATTTTACATCACGCCATGGACCGACTCTGTGATTTACCTTTTCTGTTAAACCTGAACCTTTTTGTAAATCAATTGTAGCAATATGAATATAAAATGATTGATCAAACGTCAACATTTTCTTACTTTGTAAAACCTTTTCAATTTCTAATAAAATTTTGTCCGCGGTCATTAGACATATAGGTCGTAATGGTATATTTATAGGTGTTTGTAAAGCATCCTGATTAATAAAGACTTTAATGAGATCTTCGTTTGGATCTAATCCTGTTGTGGAATGATCCAAACATCTTTCAAAAATTTGGTGCAAAGTAATCATATGTTTCGACCATTTTTCATTTAATAATTGGTCTTTTAATTTTATTTCATAAATAATTTCTTCGACAGTAAATTTTTTTCTTAAAACTCTTTTCTTTTTCTTTTAATGTAAATAAAGGATGATCGAGTGTTTTGTCTGGCATTTCAGACTGAAACTCTTGATCATGAGGCATTTCTGGGGTCGATGTATTATTTGGAGTGTTAGGGTTATCTTGATTATCACCACCATTAAAATCTTCATTATTTTCTGAATCCGATGGTGATGATAAGTCATTTTCGTTTGTTTTTTTTTTTAAATTCTTATAGATATTTCAAACGTATCATTAAACGTTACATCTGGAGTGCCTAAAACTGATTTTTTTAATTGTTCAATAACATAGCTAGATTTGAGTTCTCTGACTTTTCTAAATTTTAAAAATAAAGGGTTTTTAAAACCAATTTGTGAAATAGAAATTTGTATGATATCCTCATTAGGATCGGAATTTTGGGTTATAGTGTTCAACACGTGTTCTATTAACCGTTTTAAATCATGATATCGTGATTTTATTTTTTTTACCTAGCCATATGTTATTTAATTAAACAATATATAGTAGTAGAAATCCGTTCAACTTTGGACTAAGCACTTTGTCCTTTAAATTTACATTGTATTCATTATGGGTATTAATATTTTCTTTATGGTGTTTCGTTTCATTTGATTTCTTGGATATTCGTCTTTTTTTAGATCTCATCGTTTCACTCCCACAAACCTGCAACTCGTCCTCACTGTTGTATTCATTATATAATACGGGTGTCAATACAGGGGATTGGAGTTTGGTAACATTTTCAGATGATCTTTTTCTCTTCTCTTGTGTTGCATCTTTATTGTGAATGACCTTTTAATTAAACAAATAAAGGTATGTTAAGGGACAACGATCTAAAACCCTCTCATCTTATTTTTCTCTAATCAATAAATCTTGCATTATCATAACTTACCTCTGTGTGGGGTATAGTCTCTTCTTGACTAAGTAACTGACTTAATCCTTCAAAACTCATCTCCCCATCAGCATTCACATCAAGTAAGTCTTCAAAATCTTGTGTACCCATACACATCATTTCTGAATCAATACCTGAAAACGATTACATTGATAAATCACAAAGCTTTAGACAATAAAACAGACACATAACATAGAAATGATATAACAATACCAATACGGATCTTGAATATACCCCATTGTTAAATACATCGAAAACATTAAAAATGTATACTATAGTTATAATTTTGATGATGTTTCCAATTATAGACGCCAATTTAAATTGTACCATTATCAACAACGCGTGAAATGATATAGATCCTGGAGAAACTTTAATAATTTGTAACAATGTTTATAATGGATGTTTGAAAGGAAATGGTCATATTTTTCAGAAACTAACTACTTTCTTTAGTGATGTGGAAATTACAGACATCAAACTAACTATTGAAGAATACCCGAATTTGAAATACATTTTCGGAAAGAATCAGAAATGCCAAAATTGGAAAAACTTTCCCGGTATCGTTATTAATAAACACAAATGTGCTACAACTACTACGTTTTACTCTACAACAAATTCCGTTTTAATAAGTACTAAGAACAAAAATATATCTACTGCAATAAATTTAGCCACGACTGATACAATAACTAGTGAAACGAAAAATGTCTGGACAGATACTACTAATGAAACGCCAAACACAAATGTTATTTTAGACTCTGAAACAATTGAATATGTAACAGAAACAGTGATAACTGATAGCAGCGAGGGGTACACTTATGGGGGAGGGAGAACAATGGGTCAATTGTTTTATTTAAATGGACCAATCAGAGAAGAGGTCATTTTATGACGTCACGCGCTATTGTTTTATTTGAATTTAAATGAACCAATCAGAGAAGAGGTCATTTTATGACGTCACGTGCTATTGTTTAAATTTGAATTTAAAAAATGGACCAATCAAAGAAGGTCTATTGTTGTACCTAAAAAGTTTTTACAATTTCAAAAAAATTTGAATTTAAATGAAGACTTTATTGTTGTTCCTTAAAAGTGTCGATACTTTCAAAAATTCAAAAAAGTGCAAATTCATCATATATTTGAATTTGAATGGACCAATCATGAAAGCGTCTATTGATGTTCCTAAAAAAATTTGAGTTTCAGAAATTCAAAAATGTGTTAAGTCATCATCAAATGAACTAATCAAAACAAGAAATTTTGATTTTTCAAATTCAATGTTTTATAATCAAAAAGTTTAAATTTCGTGTTCCGATTGGTTCACTTGAATATTCTACCATATATAAAGACATGCAACGCCTGCAGAATTTTAAGGGTTGCAGATTTGTCGCTGTGTACTATTTGGTGTTAATATGTGCCACTTACAATAGAATAAGACAAGACTACATTAATGGTAAGTACAAGAATATCAGTATTAATAATAACAGTATAACATTATTACATAAGAATTTAATTTATTTAAAAAAAACATTATGGCAAGCTACTTACAGTTTCTTTGTATGAAAGTCCATAAGAGTATAATCATTCTCGATAAAAAAACTTTCTAAACCATTATTTTTAAAAATCCTTAATCTATCCAAAACACAAAAAAAGTTTGATTTTTTTTAAAATAACACAAAAATAAATAAAATAAATCACTAACAATCATCTTTAATAAAAAAAAATTATGGTAATTTAAAATAAAAATCCATAAAATGGGAAGTATTGTCATTAAAAAAACACTGACAACAAGACGCCAATAGATCTAAACACTGTCCGAAATATTATTGACGCACTTGGTCCAAAATATTTTCAATTTTATCAATTTGACGTTCAAGCTTCTGCTTTTGAATCGTCAAATTGAACTGCCAGTGTTCCAGCAATTCTCTGAAAATAAAAAAATATATAATAAAACAAAAATCAGAAAAAACAATAAATTGCCTGTTAATACTGTTTTACGTTACATCAGGGAAAAGACAGTTAGGTATATTATTTTAAACAATACAAAATGTACATGTATTTCTTGCGCAGGAGAAAGGTATAAAGGTCTTATACATGTTTATGGTGTTCGGTTTTGTCATAATTTGTTATAACCGTCTGCACTGGTAATATCGAATAATAGTTTAAAAACCTGAAGCATTAGAGTCCGTACAAGGACAGTCAAAGGAAGATAACTCCATTTTACCACCAATGATTACACTTACATTTCTTCGGGAGTTTGCGGTAATTCAATCTCCGAATCGTCATCGTCATACATTTCTTCGGGAGTTTGCGGTAATTCAATCTCCGAATCGTCATCTGACGATATTACTATTGTAGTGTCAGAATCATGTCTAAAAAAGATAAACATCATAAAGAATTTAAAAGAGAGAAAAAATATTCGAATAGATAAACATCATTAAGAATTTAAAACAGAGAAAAAATATTCGAATAGATAAACATCATTAAGAATTTAAAACAGAGAAAAAATATAAGAATAGTTAAACATCATAAAGAATTTAAAACAGAGAAAAAATATTCGAATAAACTTAAAACTTTTTTTAGTTGAGTTATGGTGTTTAATGTCCCAGCCAAGAATATTTCACTTATATCGAGACGTCACCAGTTATAGATGAAGGTGCAGAAATTTTGTCTGTGCGTTGCGCTGATGGTATTATACTGCAGGGATTTTTAGTGTGCCAAACCTACCGTGACACACGACCTAGCTTATTTTAAGTTTCAGTCCGAAACAACCGGGACTTTCATTTTGTAATGCTGAGTGCATGACGAAAGAACAGTCCCTACCCACTTTCAAGTCTTGGATCAGTCATAGCCAGGGATCGAACCCACGACCTCACACTTACGGAGCGAGCACATACCAAGTTAGCTCTAACTTTTTTGAACTTTTTCACTAAATGTAACAAGAGGATACAATTTATCAGATGTCTTAAAACGTCGTGTTTATTTCTCTCATATTCTTCAAATTTGCAATTTTAAAAAAACATACTATTTACACAATTGATTCTAAATTTACCTAATAGTTTTTTATTTCTAACGACAATCCTGAAATTCATATTTTAACTATCAGAATGTTATATATTACTAACCTCTGGTTCAGCACATCGTTAGCATTCACTGAGTCCATTTGCGGCGACGACACAAGATTAATATGCGGTGAAACTGGTGTTGGCGTCAGTGGCGATGACAACACGAAGTGGCTGTCGTCGCACGGCACTTTCTCAACACTTGAAAGTGTTGGTGTTGTAGGTGTCCTCAGAGGGAAACCCCAGTCCGATAACTCGGAACCGCTGGATTCGCTCCCGTCAATGGCCGAATAAGCAGCAGGTCCAGGTTGATATGTAGACGGACCAGGCTGCGGAGAAGCAAACAGCCTCTTTGCTCGTGGTGTTTTTCTAAACTTTTTTTTTGGTGGCTGTTCGGGCGTTATATTATTTTCCATGTTTTAAAAAAGACAATCAAACAGTAAATTTTTAAAAATTTGAAGAAAAACTTTTTTCGCTAAAATTAATGTTTTAAATTGTAAAATTTGTAAGTGTAAGATTCAAGACAGTTATAAGCCGAAAGTGTGGCAAGAAACTGGTGTGGTATCTATTTATAAAGCTCGAGAATAATCGAATGAGCTGGTTTACCAATCAAATTTCAAAATGATGTACCCAGCCCTAATAAGATGGTTTGATACGATTTTCTTTTACATATGTTGATATAGCAAAATATACCCGAAAAAACAAATATAGGTTTATTTGTGCTGTTTTCTACAACGTATACAGCAGAATGGTCGAAGTGTTGCGGTGACATAGTGGATAAAATTCTAATATGTAACACTATAAATGTAGATTGTTCAACCATCTCTCTCCCAAACGAGAGATTGGATCGATTAAGAATCGGCTTAAAAACTCGTGATTTGCTGGGAAGAGAGAAGACCAGTGTCAAGATGTTGTTGCTGGAGACACGGGAACAGTTGGACATGTGTCAGACGTTTATAGACATCATTAGATGGCGCAGGGAAAAACGCACATGCGGTAATTAAAACATACATTCTATATGACACATCCCTACCCTTTTTTTAAATACGATATCTGCACGTCACCAAGTGTCGACACCTTTACAATATGCTAGGGAAACGGTGCTCCTATTTCACTTGTACATTCGGACGTCAGTGTTCGATTTTTAGCTCACCTGGCTTTAGCCAGCGTGAGCTTATGGTATGATGCGGCGTGTGTATATGCGTGCGTGCGTGCGTCCGTAAACTTTACATTTTAATCTTCTTCTCCAAAACCACTGCGCCAAATTTGATGAAACTTGGTAACCATTATGCCTGGGTGAAGCCCTTTCAGATTTGCAAAAATGAAGGAGTTATGTCCCCTTGGGGCCCCATAAGGGGGGAAAAGGTGAAAAACTTTAAAAATCTTCTCCTCTGAATGTACAAGAGATATACCTTAGTTATTTCATTTATACCATCCCTAGGTCATCTAGTTTCAGATTTGCACAAATGGTAGCCATGAGGCTCAAAATGGGGAAATTATAAGGTACTAAGTGGGAAAATTGCTAAAAATTATATATTTGTCACTATATCTTGAAAACAATTGACTTTTTGTATAGGCATGTATATTAGAATATTGTAGGTATTGACATGACAATCATTTTGATATATGGTTCAAGGTCATATGTTGAAAGGTCAAGGTCACAGCTGCAAAAAAAAAACTTAAATTGCTTATTATCTTGAAATCAATTGACTTTTTGTATAGGCATGTATATTAGAATATTGTAGGTATTGTGACAAAGATCATTTTGATATATAATACAAGGTCATATGTTCAAAGGTCAAGGTCACAGCTGCAAAAGAAGACTTAAATTGCTAATTATCTTGAAAACTATAAACTTTTTGTATAGGCATGTATATTAGAATATTGTAGGTATTGACATGACAATCATTTTGATATATGGTTCAAGGTCATATGTTGAAAGGTCAAGGTCACAGCTGCAAAAGAAGACTTAAATTGCTAATTATCTTGTAAACTATGTACTTTTTGTATAGGCATGTATATTAGAATATTGTAGGTAATAACATGACGATCATTTTGATATATGGTTCAAGATCATATGTTGAAAGGTCAAGGTCACAGCTTCAAAAAAGACTTAAAATGCTAATTATCTTGTAAACTTTGAACTTTTTGTATAGGCATGTATATTAGAATATTGTAGGTATTGACATGACGATCATTTTGATATATGGATCAAGGTGATATGTTGAAAGGTCAAGGTCACAGCTGCAAAAGAAGACTTAAATTGCTAATTATCCTGAAAACTATAAACTTTTTGTATGGGCATGTATATTAGAATATTGTAGGTATTGACATGACAATCATTTTGATGTATGGTTCAAGATCATATGTTGAAAGGTCAAGGTCACAGCTGCAAAAAAAGACTTAAATTGCTAATAATCTTGAAAAATATAAACTTTTTGTATAGGCATGTATATTAGAATATTGTAGGTATTGTGACAAAGATCATTTTGATATATGATACAAGGTCATATGTTCAAAGGTCAAGGTCACAGCTGCAAAAGAAGACTTAAATTGCTAATTATCTTGAAAACTATGAACTTTTTGTATAGGCATGTATATTAGAATGTTGTAGGTATTGACATGACGATCATTTTGATATATGGATCAAGGTCATATGTTGAAAGGTCAAGGTCACAGCTGCAAAAGAAAACTTAAATTGCTAATTATCTTGAAAACTATAAACTTTTTGTATGGGCATGTATTTTAGATTATTGTAGGTATTGACATGACAATTATTTTGATATATGGTTCAAGATCATATGTTGAAAGGTCAAGGTCACAGCTTCAAAAAAGACTTTAAATGCTAATTATCTTGTAAACTATGAACTTTTTGTATAGGCATGTATATTAGAATATTGTAGGTATTGTGACAAAGATCATTTTGATATATGATACAAGGTCATATGTTGAAAGGTCAAGGTCACAGCTGCAAAAGAAGACTTAAATTGCTAATAATCTTGAAAAATATAAACTTTTTGTATGGGCATGTATATTAGAATATTGTAGGTATTGACATGACAATCATTTTTATGTATGGCTCAATGTTATATGTTGAAAGGTCAAGGTCACAGCTGCAAAAAAAAGACATAAATTGCTTATTATCTTGAAAACAATATTGAGTGCGGAAGGTCCTTAGGTGGTATAGATTCAAAATTGTATCCGACATGTCTGTCAGAAATCCAAGATGGCTGCCATTACTATAAATAGCAAAAATAAAAAAATGGCCATTTTTGGGTTGATTTTTGTACTGATTTTGTTGAAATTTGAAACATAGAAAATAGATGTCGGGGGATAAAACATATATAACAGGTTTTTCCTTACGATTTTTCGTTTGTGTAATAATTACGTTATATGCAAATAAGGTTTATTTTTAGCCATAATCTTTGAAAATCTTCTTCTCTTAAAGTACGTGGCCAATTGAAAGGATATGGAAGTGTGGAAGGTCCTTGGGTGGTATAGATTCAAAATTGTATCCAACATTTCTGTCGGAAATCCAAGATGGCCGCCGTTACTTTAAAGTAGCAAAAATCGAAAAATGGCCATTATAGGTTTATTTACATGTATATACTGATTTTGTTGAAATTTATAACATAGAAACTAGATGTTGGGGATAAAACATATGTAATGGGTTTTTCTGTACAATTTTCCATTTTTGCAATAATTATGTAACATGCAAATAAGATTTATTTCAGCCTAAATCTTCTGAAAGTACATGGCCAATTGAAAGAAATTTTATGATTCATAGCGCTTGAAATAATAGAAAATAAGGATATTGCTAGTGAGTTTGTTTACATTTTATTGATTGAATATATTTAAAAAGAAAAAGCAAAGAACAAATAAGGATGTGCCAGGTGAGCGATACAGGCCCTATTGGGCCTCTTGTTTACTTTTGCAGTGCGTACTCCCAAGCACATGATTACAGTTTGACCCATTAAATTTATTTATTTGTCCAGATAGGTACATTTTAGTGAGCAAAGTTCCCACTAAGGTATTTTTTTGTGATACAATTTCCATACAAAAAAAGTCCGAAATTTTAGTACTTTTTATTATTTTAAAAAAAATGTCAAAAATGCGTCTAATTAGACCTTAACATTTTATCCGTTTTTATGGTACAAATCCGTCGAATTCGTCAACCTGGAGTGATATCGTAAACAACTTTGTCCTGTCCACTTGGCCTTTCATTTACATATTTATCACGGACCCAATACATCGGTGTTTATTTTGTATACATCATGAGAAATAATAATAATAATACTTTATTAGATAAAACCATAGTTACAGTGTGCATCCAAAACAGGTATATAATAAGATAAAGATATACAATTAGATGTCAGGTTAATGTTGTTTACCTATAACAAACCCACGTGTGTTTATGTTTCTAGATCCCCTTTTTTCAATGCATTGGTGAAATTCGATTAGGTTTCTAGACCCCCTCACTTGTTGTATATATATATCAAACCGTGCGATATTGTTTATGTATTAGATTCCCCCTCTCCCGATCATTACTATTAACGCATGTGAACTACTATTTTTATAAGTTTAGATGATACGTATTTTTACGTTTGCAACACTAGACTATGTGTTTTTATGTAAACAGATACAAACATACATTTAAAGACAAAATACACGCGTAAAAACACCTAGGTGCGTCTTTGGTAGCGGTCAGAATAGTAACAGCTACGTAACATTATTGGGAACCATGTTAAACAGTACGATGAAACTTGTAGAAATTAAAGTCTGTAATGTAAATAACATAAAAGCAGAGTAAATAACACATTGACTTACCAGTAAGCGACCCAACCATATAGATCGAGCAATTTCAAACAGGGGTGTGGTATGATTATTCGACCCATGTATCTATATCTGTTGCTTCAGCCGGTGACTGTCGGCTCAGCTCCAAAGTAGTTAGGAGTTACAGTAGAGAAATCCTCCATTAGAATCACATAAATAAATCCTATACACTGTGGGCACTATATACATACTATGTAAATTAGTTCTTCTGTAGAAACAATTTCAGGGGGGATGACTAGTGTGTGCATTTGGTTCAACTCGGCCCTGTTTGTTTTATGTTTTAAAGAAAATTTCATCTAATCCTGTCAAAAATCACAAAGAAAATAATTTAATATGAGGACGAAACAAAAATAAAGGTTACTGCGTAACAAATTTTTGTTACATCAAAAACATTGATAACATTTGACTCGACCTGAAAATATTTGCACGTAATATGTTAGTGTCGTCTACAAGAAATAGCGTTCGAACAAAAAAGATATACATGTTCGGTAACACACGATGTATAATGTCTGTAAAAACATTTTTCAAAATTTAATTATATTTTTGATATAGGTCATTCAAGTACGAGCATTGGTCATTCTACTACAAACAGTCCACCGAGTACAAGTGTCAACGCCATTCATTCCAGTCCAAGTGTCAGCACAGACACAAGTACAAACAGTCCGCCTAGTACAAGTGTCAGCACTACCACCGTTCTTTCCAGTCCAAGTGTCAGCATCAGTCCTTCTAGTACAAGTTTCAACACAAACATCATTATTTCCAATCCAAGTGTCAGCACAGACACTGGTCCTTCAAGTACAAACAGTCCACCAAGTACAAGTGTCAGCACTACCACCATTCTTTCCAATCCAAGTGTAAGCACAGACATCGGTCCTCCCAGTTCAAGTGTCAGCACAACTCAGCTCGAATCCACAGTATTCCTAGGTAAGCTCAACTGATTTTTTAGATAAAACATAAACTGTCTCATACATTTAAGAGATTAAAACATGTTTTAAAAAATGATATTAAAGTGGTAAGAATTGTAAACATCATGTTGCAGATGGGCACATAATTAGTTCAAATAAAAATAGGATAATAATTTTAGAATAACATAAAAGTGATCTATATATATATGCACTAGATGTCTGTTCCAGAATACAATTCATCATCACCAGTGCTTTGACCAAAACTTATATCAGGAAAAGGTTTTACCTGTAAATAACACATTCTTTAGTAATCAGAAACATGTGGATTATTGCAACTGCTACCATTTGTGTTCCATAAATGTGTACATTTAAAAAATCATATAATACTCTTGTTTTATGTAGGTCCATCTAGAGGCGACACTACCGTAAAAGATTCAACCAGGATCGATTTATCAACATCAACCAGGATAGTACAACCGGCTTCAGTCACCACATCACCTACCATCGTCACTTCACCCTTCATTTCAACTACCTCAGCACAGCATGTACCCAACCTTTCCCTACAAACCACAGACACTTCTCTTAATAAGGGTGGTAACGATTTATGTAATTGGCGATATTTACTTATTTCTGCAATTGTCATAATTTTTGTAATTTTTACTTCTCTAGTGTTAATTTTTTATAAAATCAGAAAACAGAAATCCAAGAGAAACCATATAATAAAGAATTTACCGAACGATGACGAAATTTTCAGTACTGAGAGTAACAGTGATTCATTTGATGACGAAATAAATACTTCAGACGATAACGATGGTGCAATAAAATTGGAACGCGTTTATCAAAATAGTCAAAATTCTATTAGCACCTCAAGGCACGTGTATGCCGAGATTTCTAGTCGTGAAAGTGTAAATAATTATATAGACCCAACAAATACTAATGTTTAAATAAAATGAAGAATTTTTATAATCAATGTGTTTACCATACAAATGCACAATGATTGTCCAAGAATTTGAATGTTCTAATTACAAATTTCATTAAATACATGTATATCTGACCTTTTATTAGTTCTGTGATTATTCCCTTCTAGAGATTTACTTCTATGTATTGCACATACCTACCCTCACTACCCTACCTCATGTTTTAAGCTCACCTATGGTATTGTTGTGTTCTCATAATAATTTAGAGTTGACACGTATTTATTTTCAGTAATCCCTGCAGTTGGATTTATTGGCGGCTTGATAGCGTTTTGTGCTCTATATTCAGCCATAAGACGTTGCGTGAAATGTTGTGAATCAGCGGCAAACTCAGGAACAGCCACAACATAACCGGAGAGCTACACCTTTAATATCTGAAAGCTTTTTGAATTACACGGAAGAGACACTATTAAAGAGTTTTTCAGATAGCGATATAACGA
This sequence comes from Tegillarca granosa, assembly GCA_029721355.1. Taxonomy (NCBI): domain Eukaryota; kingdom Metazoa; phylum Mollusca; class Bivalvia; order Arcoida; family Arcidae; genus Tegillarca; species Tegillarca granosa. The sequence goes on along the minus strand of JARBDR010000908.1, from coordinate 1,026,724 downwards.
CCATTGGAATGCGTGATTTCAATCACTCTGAAAGCCCTGTAACTGTAAGCACCCCGCGAAAGGTTTATTCAGAAAACAAAATCATCCAAACCGAACATGCTGCAACAAACACCCCTCAAAGGGGTATCTGCGGATACAATCTCAGGGATATTTCGCGTTGTGTCGTACTACAAATAAGCTACCTCGTTGGATTTTTAGAGTGGTTGAAATCATTTATGTATGATATTAACAAGTAATTTATGTGTAAATGTATGTTAATTTAAACAGTAGCAGGTTTTTGAAAACATACTAGATAATATTTTTTTGTTTATTTGTTTGATGGAAGTGGTATCGATGAATAATTCTATTTTGTTTGAAATCAACCATTTGCAAATGTATATGTACCACATGGTAAACTGATTTTATGTTTTGAAAACATACTAGATAATATTTTTTATTTGTTTGATGGACGTGCTATCGATAAATAGCTCTATTTTTATTTGAAATCAATTATTTGAAAAATCTCCTCTATTGATGTATATGCACCACATGGAACAAAATGATTTTATGTTTTGAAATCATGCTATATATAGTTGTTAGGAAAGTGCAACAATCCTCTACCTCTGGTTTTAAATTTATAGAAACTAACGGTAAATGCAACGGGTGTATTATTTTTTATACGAATGTTGATACAAGCAATGTTAAATGTTTACATTTTAAAATGATAATTTTTGTTTGATGGAAATGTAAAAAATGAATAAACTAATTTTGTTATTCACATATGACTTATATTGTTAATAACCAACATTATTAGGGGATACAATAGTGTCATGACCGCATCATTCGCTATTAGGTGCGTTGTCACTGTGTATTGAAAAAACTACATGGTTAAACCTTTGATAAAAGTTTTTTAACAGATAGTCTTATTCAAACATTTTTATTTCTTTTTCTCGCAGATGGGCGAATTCAAATGTAGCTGGCAATATTGCGACGCAACGTTTGAGTGCGAGAATGATTTGCAGACACACGAATCTCTTCATGCAGACCTTAATCTTTTTAGCGAGTTTACGGATACAGAGAATTTATACCTATTTGACCACGACTTCCAGAAGGACACTGCAAATATATCCGGACATTTACCACATGATGATGCGATTTCGAACAAGAGTAGACAGCTATCTGAAACAAACCCCGACCAGGGACCTAGTTATAGTTCACCTGCTTTTCAGTCTACTGGTATGGAATACGATTTCGACCCAATGCCCTCAAGTTCCCGTGTATACTCGGATATAGAATCATACGATATGGATGCCCAATGCCTTACTGATGACGATTCAGATTCAGAGGAAACAAATCAAATAGGCTTTGGTTCTACTGCCCTACCTTATGACATCCAGAAGGTTAACGAACGGACTTTTAAAAATAGCGTTATTGATAGACATTACAAGGTAAAATTTCATCCTGATGAAGCATTACAAAATCAAGACTTTCGGATCTTCAAAAAGAACTTGGTGACATGTTTGAAAAAGTTTTAAGTGAAGCTAAAAATGGATTGCAGGGAAATGACTTGATGAGAGTCATTAGTAATCACCCTAGTCTCACGAACCCTGTACAAGTTCCTCTTCAGAAAGTGGACGAACTAACCTCTAATAAAGTCATGGACTACCTGGAAAATGTATTGAACAGTCACGAAAATCTCGAAATAGTTCAAGAATTCTCTTTAGATGTAGGCACAATGCAACTTCCTAGTGGTGGAGCACGCATCAAAATAACTCGATTAACAGGTCCGAACAACTCTCTATCAAGAAAATATTCTATTATTGAAATACGGAACCAGGATTCCACATGCCTTGCAAGAGCCATTTTAATGGGCTACTTGAAAACAAAGACCATGAGCACCAAAGAATGGAAATCCTTAACGTCTGTAGATGCTGATTTGGACATCGTAGATTTAGTATTAAAACATAAAGCTTGTCCAGAATGGTATTTTAGAGACTTGAAAAAAGAAAAAAACGCCCATCGTCAAACTGAACTAATTTATAAGTTATGCCAGCAATTGAACATTTCTACCTTCACATATCTCAATATCAATGACATCCCAGTATTTGAAGACTATTTCGGTATTCAGGTTTTGGTAATTTGTGCGAGAATGGGGAATAAATTTATACGCGTACCTCCCAAAAACAGTACTTCCCCACGTATCTACGTTTATCTTGTCGAATATGATGGAGTACCACACTTTCATGCCATAGTGAATATTTGCGGGTTTTTTGGTGCTTCAAAGTTTTGTGAAAACTGTCTCATACCTTACAAAGAAAAACACCAATGCGAAACTTCCTGTTTAGTGTGCAATTCAAAAAACTGTAGTTTAAAAACGGACCAGGTTAGTTGCCGTCGTTGTCAAATCACTTGCCGTTCGTTAGAATGTTATGAAAAACATTTGGAAAAAAGACCACGAAAAAATAAAATGACAATCTCTATGTGCGATCATTACTGGAAATGTCTTAATTGTAAAAAAGTAATCGATGTAAGTAAGAGAAAGAAAGAATTGCATCAGTGCGACCAGTACGAATGCAAGTCTTGTGGACAATTTGTTGGATATGATCATCTCTGTTACATTAGAGCGCTAGATGCAAAAGAAAGCACTGGAAAATTTATATTTTGACATTGAAACAATGCAGAATGAAGTATGGTCATGTGCTGATGGTTATGAACCCGACAGGACCCCTGAATGCTTTGACTGCAAAAATAAAAATGCAACGTGTAAAAAGTGTGCCAGTTGCAAAAATTGTCATCAGAGTCTTTGTGGCAAATATTATCATCAGGCTAATTTGGTAATTGCTCAAAAGGTTTGTCCGACGTGTATAGATGATCCTCTCTTACCAAAATCAAAATGTGAAAAATGCGGTCATAGATGTCGAGATTGTAACCGTGTTCAAAAGGGTGAGACGGAATTTGATGTACCCCCGTGTCAGACAACATGTGGGTTTCGCGAAGTCATATTCAAAGGTGTGAACTGTATAAAAGAATTCGGACAGTGGTTATTTTCAGAAACACACAAAAATTTCACGGTCTTTGCGCACAATATGCGTTCCTTTGATGGCTACTTCTTATTAGAATATTTAATAGATCAGTCAATCAGACCGGACAAGATAATATTTTCAGGATTCCTGCATAATGTATATGCTAGTTTGCCGTGGTCTCAATATAAGAATTTTAGACAGTTTAAACTTTTTACCCATGCCGTTTTCTAAGCTACCGGGCGCATTTGAACTCAATGAATTAAAAAAGGATATTTTCCGCATTACTTCAATAAACCAGAAAACGCCCACTACGTAGGGGTATATCCAGATGTCAAAGAATACGGAATTGATACCATGTCACAGGACAATCGAGGGAAGTTTTTGACCTGGTATAACGAAAAGGTCACCACAGGGTCAATCTTTGATTTCGAACAGGAAATAGTAGCATACTGTCGTAGCGATGTTGACATTTTACGTAGAGCATGTTTAACTTTCCCGAAATATTTTGCTGAGTATCACTGGAGAAGAAGAAGTACTTGTTAACGATGAGGGTGAACCGGAAACCATCATAAAAATTGCTATCGACCCTTTCAACGAAATAACCATTGCATCAGTATGTTCTGCAGTTTACAGAACAAAATTTTTAGAGGAAACGTGGAGTGTCAAAGTACGATCCGACGGTCTATCGGATACATGGTTACCTGCAAAGAAAATAAACGGTAAATTTTCTGTTTATCAAGGAGGTGAATGGATTGGGGAACAAGATCTGCATGCAAACGATATATATATCGAAGAAAAACAGTTTGAGAAATCTCCTATAGCTCGGTTACCTGGCAACGGTTATGTGCAAGATCAATACAGTAAAGCGTCTATTAAATGGTTGGAATGGATTGTGGAACAATCGCGACAGACGGGAAAACCCATTTATATACAACATGCTTTAAATCGGGGCGAATATCGGTTACCAAACACCAAATACAAATTAGATGGCTATTGTGCGTCAACAAACACGGCTTATGAGTACAATGGTTGCTTGTATCATGGTTGCAAGGACTGTTTTCCTTTGAAACGACAAATCACTAAAGTTCCAAAGACAAAACAATCGTTAGATGAACTCTATTGTTTGACTGTCAAAAAGAAAGAATACATCAAATCATTAGGGATGAACTATGTGTCAATTTGGGAGCATGAGTTTTTAGAAATGCTGAACGTTACCAAAGAGGCAAAAGAGTTTACTGAACAATTAGATATACAAGAGAGACTTAACCCCCGCGATTCCTTCTTTGGAGGTCGAACAAATGCAATCAAACTGCAAAAAAAAATGCGGAGTGGGGGAACGCATTAACTATTATGACGTGTGTTCTTTATATCCAGCTTGTAATAAGTATGGGAAATATCCTATCGGTCACCCCGTCGTCATGACCACCAACCTAGAAAATATCAATTTGAAAGATATTTTCGGAATTGGTGAAGTGTAAAATTTTGTGTCCGCGTCAATTATATTTACCTGTATTACCCGTCAAATGCAATGGAAAATTAACATTTCCTCTTTGCAGGACCTGCGCAGAACAGCAGAATCAAAAACCGTGTCATTGCAGTGACATAGAAAGGGCGATAATCGGTTCTTGGTGTTCCCCCGAATTAATGAAGGCTATTGAAATGGGATATAAAGTTATGAAACTATACGAAGTATATCATTGGTCGGAAACAACCCAATTCAATCCGGAAACAGGAGTTGGTGGTCTGTTTGCCGATTACATAAACATGTTTCTGAAAATTAAACAAGAAAGCAGCGATTGGCCTGCGTGGGTTAATACGGAGGATGATAAGACGGAATATCTTCAAAAGTACCTTGCACATGAGGGAATACTGTTAGACCCTTATTACATTCGTCAAAACAAAGCGTTGCGTTCACTTGCAAAACTGTTACTCAATAGTATGTGGGGGAAATGGGGACAGAGAGACAATTTACCGCAAACTTGCTATTTTCAGGAAAGAGAGGCCGATAAATTTTTTCGTTGTGTGTCGGATCCTACTAAAAATGTAAAAGATTTTCAAATCATTACAGACGACACTATACAAGTGTCATTCGAAAATATTGAAGGTTTTGTTGACGAAAATTCTCAAACCAACGTTTTCATTGCAACATTTACTACATGCTGGGCACGACTAAAACTTTATGGTATCATGGAAATGTTACAAAGACGCGTACTTTACCACGACACCGATAGCGTTATTTACGTAAGCAAAGAAGGAGACCAAGAACCTGAATTAGGTGATTATCTCGGAGAGCTAACATCGGAATTAGATGATGGTGAATTTATAGAACATTTCGTTGCTGGTGGCCCAAAACAGTACGCATACTTAACCAACAAAGGTAAACAGGTTTGCAAAATACGTGGTTTTTCTCTTAATTACACCAATATGAAACTTTTGAATTTTGAATCCATGTTAGAGTTAATTGAGCAACCAAATGACCGAAACAGTGCCGACGACGATTCGGACAAAAGTTGTAGAAGGAAACGTAAGCATAATGAACAGAACACTATAACTGTGATAAATCGAAACAAAATTTGTAGAGACAAAAATACTAGAACACTGTATAATCGTATTGAGGAAAAGCGCTACAAATTAGTCTATTCAAAACGAGTTATTCAAAACGACAGTTTTGATACATTACCATATGGATATTAAACAAAACAACATCGATTTTGTTTTTTAAATTTATTGAATAATACATATACTCATTAAAATTTTAACCATTTAATATCGTCCTTCTGTGTTATCTTTCTTTTTTTTTTTTTTAAATCCAGGTGGTGCACCCTTTGTTTTTCTTTTTACTACAAAGCCTCCTCCCGATTTCGATGGTGCTACATCACTACCTGCTGTGTTTGTGGCGTATTGCTTGCAAAATATAAACTTGGGGATGTTCATTTTTTCTAACGATTCCATAAATACAGTACACCCGTTTGGAGCAAAACTTTGATTTTGACCAATGGAATATAAAATCAAATCGACTATATTTGATCCTTCTTTTTTTTCACCGTCTATTGTAACTTCACCGATGGCATTCCAACACAGGGTATTACTGTTATTTAGCAATAAAAAATCGACAAGTGATTTAGCTTTCCGGTATGAATGTTTAGGTAAAACGTTTGTCAATATTTTAAAAACGTCAGAATCTCTGATATTTTCTCTTGCTGAGTCATGTAGACCCGTGTTCGCCGTCGATTCTAAGTCTGCATTGTGGTTTGACCCTGGACTGTCTGGTTCTGCTGCAAAAGTCTTTGATATTTCGTCTTGGACAAGAGTACCATTTCTTCCGCCATCTTGGATATATTTCAAAACAGGTTTCAGTATAACCGGAATCACACTTAGATACTGTTTGAGATTTTGTACCTTTTTCCGCCGTGAAACAGTCTTAGAAATCACAATTTCTATGCACTGTCGATAAGGAACTAATTTTCTGATATAATAGTTACTTAATTGAACCGTTCCCCTATATATGTTTAAAAAAATTCACACAGGATCTTCAATTGAGAATCTGTGATATAGTTCAGAATTAACCTCCTCTGTTTATCGGTAGCATTGTACAAAAAACGCAAAAAAGGTAAATGCGTCTGTACTGCTCGACTCATTGTCATATAATGAATGTCTAACACATGTTAGCGTTTATTTATGATTTTGGGACATAGATGATTGTATCTTCGTCAGGAAAAATATTTGACCTCAAACGATATGTCTCGTTAACAATACAAGGTGTAATATCACAAAGCAAATACCCATATGGCTCTGAGGTTGCCATTTCATATGCCTTTTTGAAGTAATCCACTTTTCCGGGGAATATTTGACTTCCAAATGTAGCAATTTGCCCCAATGCACGAGGGTTTTTGAGTGCAATAAGATACTGGCACTGAAGGGAGATCGATCTGGACATATTTACCAGGCATAAAAAGGTTTTGGGTCAACATTATAACCGATACACATTTATGATGGGCCGCTACTTGGAATAAATGTAACGAATCTTTGGATTTGACAACTTCATCTATAAGATCATCTAGTACTAACACTGTGTGGTCTGAGTGTTCACTCCATTCTTCAATGTCATCTCTTGTTGGTAGACCTTTATGTAAAATAAGTGACGGAATATCCTTTTCAATATCATCAGAGAGTGATTGGTACTCACTATATGCAAATACTATATTTTTTGGACGAATGTTAAACATTCCTGCAGCATGTTTAAGAATTCTACATGTCAATTTTGTTTTTTCCGTCATTGTACTACCAGTTACCATGATTGTACAGGGACTGACAAATGGTAACAAGGATTTAGTTTTCCAGCAAACTGTGCTGGACATCCTGTTGCTTTGAAGGTTCATAAAGAAATAAATGCAATAACAAAGTTAACTTAAATTTATAACTGAACACGACAATTTTGATATATAAGTTTTATTTTAAGCAATTAAAATATTTTGATACATACTTGACAACATATTTATCTGGAAAATCTACATTTTGAAGAATATTTACAATAGAAGACATATTTACATTTCATTAATAAATAATATAATACAAAATAGCCACAGTTAATAGAATCATAACTCTGAACTTTAATAATATTATGATAATAAACACGAACATTGCGTTTTAAGAAATCTTCAAGTCTGTAATCATAATAAGACGGTGCATTCCCAAAACTGTCAAAAAACTCCGCATAATCAGAACTTTTGAACCACATGACAATCCAATGACTACCGGCAAGATGTGAAGGGTCTGTATTACAGATAAATGCCGATGGATAAAGAGTTACCCTCCTTGGTAATGTATCTACCGAAAACACACCTTTAACTAACATAGAAAAACATCGGTTTTCATTTATAACACACTGTAGCTGGTCAGTGTTCATACTTGAGTATATTTGATGTCTCTGGACTAATCTACCTCTATCAAAGCCGGAAATTCAGCATATGCAATACAATTTAAAGTTTCCGTAGTGTTAGTGGCAAACTTCACTTCAAATCTGACGTTTCCTTGACGGAAAAGGTTTATATACTCTTCTCCTAAGTCACACGGTGATAAACAAAATGCATAAATTGTAAATCCCTGTCCAAACGATGATCTCGTTATCATCAAACCAGCATCTTTGTTCCATTTCTCCGATACTTCGAATAGATTCACAAAAGGCGTGACGTAATTTTGGTTTGTTCCCACATCAATTTTCATAGGACGACCCGGTATGCTTTCCCCGTTAACGTAGAGTGCTACTTCGTCTGTCAGATTTAGAAAATTAAAAGGGTTTTTGGTATAATCTCCATTTACTGCAGCTTGTTTGACGAACATGAAGTATGCTTTTGATAGTAAATTGTTGGTCCAAACGTTCTGCCAAATGCATGAACCGGAACCTGAAGGACAGGTCTGCATTTTCACCTCTGTTCTGGTAAAAGGGTATTTTGCTGTATGATCCTTTAAAATTTCTGCATGATTAAGCAAAACCCCACTGTCGACTTTTACCATACATGCTTTGAAAGTTATGTCCAGAATCTCCAGTTTATAATCAGGTGTGGTTTCACCACTTATCAGCATGAAAGGGGCACGGTTACGGAAAAGTTTTAGGTGTAAACTGACACCATTCAGTAAATATTTGTCCAGACGAAACACATCTTCGTACAGCGGCCCTTCCAAATCAAATATACGTGACTCTTTTGTAAATCCATACCTTGAAATCAACCCGCCATTACTACCACTAACACAATCGGTATCCTCCAAATCTGGATCATCAAGATAAAACAACTGTGATTCTAACTGAGAATCGCCAACATCGTATCCGTTAGAAAGAATCTGCTTAAGATATGCTTTCCAAAGGTAATGATTTGTATTGAGCGACACGAGTTTACCGTTCATATAGACGTCTATTTGACTCCAGATAGATTGCAATGGCATATTAATGATTCCTGTATTTTCATTAGCAGCGAGGGCAGATCCGTTGGCCTTTACTATCTTACATTTGGCATACAACCGACTACGACGTAAATCAATGTACTCATTACCTTGGCCTGGGACTGTTATTTCGATAGGCAAATCTGTATTGCTAAACCACGAAACAGGCCTGCATTCATGGAAATAAATTTTTTCCACAGCTACTTGATTCGGAGGGGTCGTAAATAGAGATAATCCGTCAGGTTGTCCAATTTCTGTAATTTTGTCACTGAGAAATGCCATCCTATTTCCTTATCTTTGAGAATATGTTATTGGGCAGTAAAGGCGATTTACGTTTACGAGACTCTCTTGAATATTCCTTTTGAGGTATATTTTTTGTATTACTAGCCTTCCGACTTCTCTTCTTTGATGCTGCACCTTTGCCTGCTTTTCTTGAACTGACTTTCTTCTTACGTTTTTTCTCTTTTATAGGTATATGAGGTATGTCTTCTATTATTGCGTCTTTTATGTCAGATTTAGCCCTCTCTTCAGCTGCAGCCACTGGTGTTACTTGTTTCCCTATGACTTTAACTTCTTGGTGTTATCCGTAGATGAATTTGATGTTACAGGAATGATGTATGGCTTTTTTTGAGTACATGCCGCTTATACCTCCACCAATCTGACGCTTTTTATATTTACCGGGTTGAAATTTTCCATTTATCATATTTGCATAAAATGATCTCCATATTCGGGGATCCGAAATGTAAGTGGATCCCACCATGATTAGAACAGTACCTTTCTAATGTGTAACGGTACCGTTGCTTCACCAGTTAAAAATGAAGCCAATTCGTGTCTGGAGGTAGTTATATAGAATTGCACTTCCTGTACAAAACTTGTTTTTAACGGTATGGCATAAGGCGCTGTAAAGATTAAGTTACCTGCCTTTTCAACATAAACTTGTCTAAATAGCGGTAATTCTCTGTCTCCAACAATACTGTCATCACATAAATTACAGCATAAATATAAATCTGCGTCCGTTGGTTGTGAACCTAAATATGTGAATTCTAGCAATGATACCACCCAGTTTTCCCGACAATTGATACGGTTTCGGAAGATGTATTTTAAAATTGTATGCCTTATTCTCTGGATAAATATGTTTACTGTCAGTAGATCGCAGTACCATTCGTATAGACATGCTGATAATAACTGAATCTTTTTGTTTCATGACACTTTGTTATATGCGTTGGTGGTCTGATTTCTTGATCCATGAATTGAATTTCGAAGGCCAGTGCAGCCACGAAACAAAGATTTGTTTTTCGTTATTGACAGTACGCTCTTTTAAAATTTTGTGCACTTTCCATAAAGTATTTTCATCTTTATTGGATTTTTGTAATTCTTGGGTATAAAAAGTTCCAGAAATAGGATCATTATTAAAATCCTTTATTTTTTAGATAGGGACACCCTCCCTTTTATATCTATGACTAATTTTAAAAATTTCGCCCGTCCATTTTGATGATATTCTCTTCTAAATGGATGTTTTAAAAACGTTATCCTCACCGGATCATTGACTTTAAACTTAAAAATAGACTTTTTTCTTTTCTTTGTTTTCATTTTCTTTTTGGGTACTAAACGTTTCGTATTGTTTAAACTTATTTTATTTCTAACTTCATTTTCATTTTCTTTGTTTACCTCTGAAGGCGCCATACCTTTCAGTGGACGTGAGGAGTATTAATACTTTTAATAATGTTTTGAAGTTCACTCAAGAAATGATATGACTGTCTTTCAGTAAACATTCTGTAAAGACGATTTTTTATGTTTTGTATCGCTCTTTCAGCAAAATTGCTTTTAGTTTCATTCTGTGTAAAGATGATGTGTATTCCCTTATCTTTGAGAAATGACATCACCTTTTTGTTCTTGAACTCGGAACCTTTATCTACCCTTAATAAAGTAGGTTTTCGACCTGTCAATAATAATTGCTCTAATGCTTTTACGGTTGATATTGCTGTTTTTTGTCTCATTGGAACTGCAAACACATAACGAGAGAAAACGTCTTGCGCTACTAGAACGTATTTAATACCATCGTTTGATTTACTAATATTTTGGACATCCATCAGATCGGCGTCCCATTGCGAATCAAGACCTTGAACAACCACCCTATTTCTTTTGAATTTAGTCTGCACTCTTTTTTGCAAAGCGTAAGAATCCTTATCCGATAAAAACTGTCTAATTCGTTGTAATCCTATCTTATATTTTCCCTCCTTCCTAACGATTTGGTATAATTTTTCAGGCCCCGCAAATGAACCTGCATGTTTAGGGTCTGTCCATATACTATGTAAATAGTCCTTTTCCTCCGGGGACAACATCGTTAATGTTTGATTATATTTTAATTCACATCTTTTATCCTGTCTACAGGATCAAGATATGTATTTGACCTTTTTTGCGTTTCTGCTTCTATCCTTTGCTTATATTTGAAGGCGTTCTTCATTACTGTCAACAAGTACATGTTATTCAGTTACAAATATGTTTCATCTATTTCCTATAAACATCCAAAACAGATATCCTTATAAAATAAAGCGAACCTTCTTTATAAAGACCCTTCTAACAACATTTACATCTATCACTAAACAATTGAAGGAACGAACGTACACTATGTTTTCTCCTTCCCTACAGCGGAATTTACACTTTACAACATCATCAGTTCATTTCAGGTGCGAAAGTACATTTTACCTATATAAACATTTCTTTAAAGTTACTCTACCGTGACAAAAGTATGTCCCCATATACGAGACACGTATCTGTCTCTATGGTCAACAAGTACATGTTATTAAGTTACAAATATATCAATTACACATAAACACCATTAAAGACCTCATTATAAAATATTTCATTGCTTGAATATTCTCTTAGGGATGGCTACAATGAAACAGTTTATTATGAAATCAAATTTTTAAAAAACAACTAAAACACATAAAATGTTTTAATATAAAAATGATTAATAAAGGATAAACAATAATTTTTATATACATAACATATTACAATTTCCATATCACCATGTAAATTGTTAAAACATTAACACGAAACTTTAAATGTTCTGACTCAGAATTGTATTGGGCATTTTTCAGTACGCCGTGAAATAATTGGGATTACAATTTGAGCATCTAAGATACCCTAACTGATTCTGATGATCATTTGAATCCTCGCAAAATGTCACTTTATCTAATTCCTCTCCCAATAATTGTCTGACCAATTGCATTGCATTTTTTACATAGTCCCATTGTTTAAATGTTAAAGAAACCCCCTTCTGCGTAGGAACGATCTCGTGATCATCCGCAGGCATGAACCATCGCCGCACATCTACTCGAGCAAAGGGTCCTTCACCGAAACGTAAAAATTACTGCCTAGATGTATTCTAGTGTTAATTTCCTCTTCCTTGTTGTCGAAATTCTTAATTGCATAGTCTATATCCTCTATGTAACGTTCTTCTAATTTTTTCCACATCTCTAAATTTAGAGCAACACCTTTTTTTGTTGGATAGGACCCTCTAAATCCGACTTGATACAGTCTGAGGTGAACTTGTATTTTGCCTGCGAACGGCTTGACTACAAGGTATCGTTCATCTCCTAGATGAACACGGCATATTTCCACATTATTTTTGAATGTTTTTACCACTTCCGAACAATTGTCAGTTATCGCATCGTCTTCAATTTTATCATTTGCGTTATTTATTACAAGTTTGTTGTCAAAACTATCCGAAGCGTTTTCATCGGTATTTGCAACGTCATTATTAAGATTTTTCTTTACTTTCTCCAGAATATTAAAACGTATCTTTTTTCTGCTTTTCTTCATAGGTCCTACCTTAGGAATCTCTTTTTCAAAATCAACAGGTGTCCAAGTGTTCATGTTTTCAATCCCGATCTAGCACCTTTCAGTCTGTATTGATGGAATGATTTTTACCTCACGATTTTTCACTCATATACAATTTTAGACCTTAACTCAATACACTTATCCAATGGTGTCAATTGTTTTGGAAAAAACCCCAATGGATTTAAAAGTTAGTAAAATAACAAATTTAGGGTTTCAAATCTTATTAGGAAGAACAATAATAAACCAATCATAATAAACCTTATATAATCTGATTAAAGTTTGAATTTTCAAAAGTTTAAAATCTTTCTTAGGAACAACAATAGACTCTTTCATGATTGGTCCATTCAAATTCAAATATATGACGAATTTGCACTTTTTTGAATTTTTGAAAGTATCGACACTTTTAAGGAACAACAATAAAGTCTTCTATGATTGGTTCATTTAAATTCAAATTTTTTTGAAATTGTAAAAACTTTTTAGGTACAACAATAGACCTTCTTTGATTGGTCCATTTTTTAAATTCAAATTTAAACAATAGCACGTGACGTCATAAAATGACCTCTTCTCTGATTGGTTCATTTAAATTCAAATAAAACAATAGCGCGTGACGTCATAAAATGACCTCTTCTCTGGTTGGTCCATTTAAATAAAACAATAGACCCATTGTTCTCCCCCCCCCATAAGTGTACCCCTCGCTGCTACTGATAATGTAAATATAAGAAATGAATCGGTGTCAATCTCTAATGGGACTTTTAACAATACTATATTTGTCGAACAGTCTACAAACACATGTGAGTATGTTTCAATTTAGTTTTTATTATTTATATCTTTATATTACATTTTTGTTTAAGATACAAGTTTACAAAAATTAAAAAACCGTCGAGATGTTTAAGTGAAGGTAGAGAGGGTTACTTAATGCCAATGCGCTTGCTCAATCCCGAAGTAGAACAAACACAGGTATATAATGATTCAAATGAATTTGACAACAATGAAGATTTTTTACATTATGATAACGTATATGAGACACATTCATTTTAATCGGAACAGTATTAGCCTTTGGAGTTCTTTGTTTAGAGTAATATGACATTTTTTTAGAAATAGAATTGTGTTTCATGATAACTTATCCCGCTAAAAGAAATCTACATATTAAAATGGTAAGAACACACACACACACATAGACACACACACAAGGGACGCACACACACACACGCACACACTGTTGAAAGGGAGATGGGGAAACTTTTTTTTAGATTGTATTGGTGGGCTATTATAAAATAGCCCTTATAATAGCCCTTATTTAGTTTTTTCTTCATTGTAATAAATACCTCAGATATTCATCAATGTTCGCATAGCAATTACAATAAACTCGTCTTTGATAAATATACGTTCTTATAAGTATATCATCATTTATGATGTATCTTAATATCGGTAACATTTTCCGACATTCTTTACAATAATGTTGTTCGTTATATATTACGAAAGGATAAATGGATGCTTTCTCCGTTTTGTTATCTAAGACAATGGTATTACAACTGGTAAAGATTTTTTCACTACGCAACTGTTAAACAAAATTGATTTCCATATATGCAAGGTGATGGTCTAGTTCATCCAATAGTTGACCTTTTCTAACAGATCATAACCTTATAAAGAAAGTCTTAGGTACGCCTAGGGTATAAAACAAAGTTTTACCTTTCAAACACCTTTCAAAAAACAAATTAAAATCCAATTACAATACGTCAATTATCAAGATGGTACACAAAACCGTTAGAAAAAAGTTTTTCATTCGTTCAAACTTTTTTCCCACTCATTTTGTGAGGTATAAAAAGGAATATCACCCCATTTTCTTTCCCGCATTTTTTTTTTGCATTGCTTTAGCTTGCTCAATTTGTTGGATTACTTTATTTCACTTACCATGGCATTTAACGTATTCGCAGCCGTTAAAAGTAAGATTTTTAAATTTCAACTAGATTATAAATTTTTTCAGAAGATTATATTTTATCTATAACGTTTTCTAAAATAATATAGTATAATTATTGTTATTATTATTTTGTAAAAATTTCTCATGTTTCTTTCATTTCATATTTTCGCAAACAAAAGAACCTGTATCAAAGCGTATGCAACTTGCGGTGGTTGTGACAAAGACATTTCTTCTGCAATGTGCCTTAAATGTGATACATTAAATTTACCCGTCAACAATAACGATTATTTACATGATGTTATAAGATATTCTATTTATTATAAAAAATGGTATGTGCCTGTTAATATAGATATAACCCAATGTATAGCGTGGAAAAGAAGTAATGAGTGCTGCTTATGAGCCTTTAGAGGGCACGTTCAGGGGTTGGTGGATGATGTAATAATCTATTTTAAGAACAAGGGGGGGATTTCGCAAGAATGTAGGGTGTGCCGTGACGTCATGATCGTATGTCGCAATAATTTAAGGTGTGGTAGATTGGTATTTCGCAATCTTTCAAGGTGTGTCGTGACATAACAGTATGTCGCAATAACCGATTGGTATTCCGCAATATTTAGGGTGTGTTACAAAAGTATTGCAACATGGTGATATTTCACAACTTTTGGTACCTAAATTTAGAATAAAAAATAATTTTAAAAAATGCAAATATTGATATAAATTACTAAAAATAAAAGTGACTCTTTTAAATCAGACAATAAGAGTATTAAAACAGCTAATCATTGACAAAGACCTATGTACACAGAAAAAAACCTTATAACATATATAACTTAAATTTAACAAGTCATTTTTGTTAAAAAAAGGCGACAAAAATGGGTTAAGATATAAGATTATACAATTCGGACACCATGCAAACAAAACTTATGTCCTTGAATTGGAATAGAAATCCATATGACTCGAACGAATTATAAGATTCAATTGTTTTTATCATTTTCCGGTATTACGGTACACTGTCAACTTTTGGCAACTGTTTAATGAGGCCAAGTACTTGGAAGACAGAGAATATTTGAGGAACAGAGTGTATTACTTTTATGACATTTTAAAAGATTAATTCACAAAGGGTGATGTTTACTTCTTTTTGGAGTCCGATATTACCAAATCTAAGTGAAATTAAACCGTGAAGAAGCATTGATGTATTAAGGGGATTTTCAAAATCTATTA
This sequence comes from Tegillarca granosa, assembly GCA_029721355.1. Classification (NCBI taxonomy): domain Eukaryota; kingdom Metazoa; phylum Mollusca; class Bivalvia; order Arcoida; family Arcidae; genus Tegillarca; species Tegillarca granosa. The sequence goes on along the minus strand of JARBDR010000908.1, from coordinate 1,010,809 downwards.
GAAATCGTTGATTATTATTACCAGTGTCCAGGAACATATTTAGACATTTCAAGATGAGGCGACACCATGACAGAACCTTTGCAGATGATCTAAAAAAATAAAGCATTAAATGTTGGAATTAACATTATTTTCTAAATTTATGGACAAATAATGACGTCATAGTATGTTGCAATAACCGAAGGTGTGGTAGATATTTTCATGTGTGGCACAAAGGTATTGCAACATGGTGATATTTCGCAACTTTTGTCAATAATTCAAGGTGTGACATGTTTAAATAATCTATTTTTAGACAAAAAAAAGGATAGATGGGATTTCGCAAACAGTATATTTTTTTAAACAAAAAGGTGTGGAATAGTGGATTTTGCAATAGTATATTTTAAGAAAAGGGTGTATTTCGCAATATTTCACTATATATAAAGCTAGAATAATATCGACACAACACCATTTCAGATAAACATCTATGAGAGAGAAAACGTCGTTAAGTCACTTGAACTAATATGGAGAAGATACAGTTAGAAACAAGTAGAAAACACGAGTCAAATATTTTTAAACTGGGAAAGGTCGAAAAAAAGAAAAAGACTCAAAGCATATCAAAAAGTGTGAAAGACGCTCTTCGTAAAAGGTTGTTTCCAGCCGAAACGCCAATAGCTTTTCAAGACGAAAACGCTTGCGATAGAACCTTGGTGATAGATGACAGTACAAATATTCCGACTGAAATACCGGATGATGATATGACGGAAAACTGTTTGCAAAAGCCTGCAGTCATAAAGGACAATGTGGAACTGTGTAAGTTTGGTTTAGGAGAAAATCGATTTGTGGTTGCAAAACAATTCCAGGGTAAATTACAAATCCATATCAGAGAATATGCATAGGGACATAATGGATTGTATCCGACTAAGAAGGGGATCGCTTTGGACCTTGAACGATTAAAGAAAATTGACGAACTTTGCTACAAAGATGTCAATGATTGCATTAAGGCTTATAAACAGAGAGAAACTGTTGACTATATTTATCATTTAGGGGAAAACGTATATGTTTCCATTAAGAATGGATATCCAGTGGTAAACATAAGAAAATGGTTTCTTCCGGAGGGGCAGAAAGAGATACTACCTACCAAAAAGGGAATAGCGTTGACATTTAGACAATGGGAATTTTTTAGAGGTGCCATAGACTTGGTTTCTCAGATGTTGAAGGATGAGCTAAAGAAAGTATCATATTGTGAATACTCTTTAGATCATCTCAATCAAATGGGATTTCTATCATGTTCAAGATGCAATCCTAACTATTACAGAGACTACATGTTCATGTAATTTGATTTTAGTACAAGACTCATATCATTTACATGTAACTGATCTATGTTATTTAAATTTTGTAAATACACAAACAAATCAGAATTGTTTTAATGTAAAATTGTATATTATAACATCAAATTTATTGTCCGTATTTATGAAAAAATGTATTGAATGTTTTCGTTTAATAGTTAGAAATTTTATGCTATACGATTTTATGTAAATTAGAGTTATCTCCCTTCAACTGTATAGCTTTAAGTTTGGATCATAAAATTATTATTATTATTATTATTATTACAGTGAATATATGTTACTGTAATTTGATTTTAGTATGTTATTTATCTATTTTATCTTTAATGTAAAATTGTACTTTATCAATTTCAATTTTTTTTCTAAATAGGAAAATGTGTTCAATGTTTTTAGCTCAACTGGCTAAAGCCAGATGAGCTTATGGCATGATGCGCGCGTGCGTGCGTGCGTGCGTGCGTGCGTGCGTCCGTTAACAGCAAAAACTCAGAAACTACTGGGCCAATTTTAGCAAAACTTTGCAGGAATGATCCTTAGAAGGAGTAGATGAAAATTTGTACAATTGGTTTCCATGGCAACCAAAAGTAGGTCACAGCGACCTAGAATGTAAAAAACCTAAAATAAGCTTCTTCTCTGAAACCATAGGTTATATTCAAAATATGATGTGATATTTAGCTTCTAGACACCCTTAAACATGTAGGTTGTACATTTCGTGAAATTCTGTCAAAAACTAGGTCACGCGTTTTTAGCGTTTTTCTGTCGTACTTCGTAAAAAGTGAAAATAAGGCTTATAATGGAAAATCAACTTTGAAAATCTTCTTCTCTGAAACCATGAAGCCTTAAGCTTTCATATTTGGCAGTTAATATCAGCTTGAGCCCCTTTACCAAGTTTGTACAAATGGTGGCCCCCGGTCCATTTTTGGCCCCACCCCAGGGGTCCATATATCAGCATATGCATATATGGCTCATAATGGAAAATCAACTTTGAAAATCTTCTTCTCTGAAACCATGAAGCATTAAGCTTTCATATTTGGCAGTTAATATCAGCTTGAGCCCCTTTACCAAGTTTGTACAAATGGTGGCCCCCGGTCCATTTTTGGCCCCAACCCAGGGGTCCATATATCTGCATATGCATATGTGGCTTATAATGAGATATCAACTTTGAAAATCTTCTTCTCTGAAACCATGAAGCCTTAAGCTTTCATATTTGGCAGTTAATATCAGCTTGAGCCCCTTTACCAAGTTTGTACAAATGGTGGCCCCCGGTCCATTTTTGGCCCCAACCCAGGGGTCCATATATCTGCATATGCATATATGGCTTATAATGGAAAATCAACTTTGAAAATCTTCTTCTCTGAAACCATGAAGCCTTAAGCTTTCATATTTGGCAGTTAATATCAGCTTGAGCCCCTTTACCAAGTTTGTACAAATGGTGGCCCTCGGTCCATTTTTGGCCCCACCCCAGGGGTCCATATATCTGCATATGCATATATGGCTTATAATGAGATATCAACTTTGAAAATCTTCTTCTCTGAAACCATGAAGCATTAAGCTTTCATATTTGGCAGTTAATATCAGCTTGAGCCCCTTTACCAAGTTTTTACAAATGGTGGCCCCCGGTCCATTTTTGGCCCCACCCCAGGGGTCCATATATCTGCATATATATATATTGGAAATCAAATTAAAAAATTTTCTTCTCTCAAACTGTAAGGCATAATGCTTTTTTATTCGGCATTTAACATCAGCTCAAGTCCCTTTACCAAGTTTGTACAAATGGTGGCTCCTGGGCCATTTTTGGTCCCACCCTAAGGGCCAATATATCTACATATGCATATATGGAAAATCAAATTTAAAAATCTTCTTCTCTGAAACTGTAAGGCTTTAAGCTTTCATAATCAGCTCAAGTCCCTTTACCAGGTTTGTACAAATAAAGGCCCCTGGGCCATTTTTGGTCCCACCAAGGGGCACATATATCTACATATACTTATATGGGAAGTCAAATTTAAAAATATTCTTCTCTGAAACTGTAAGGCCTACAGCTTTTATATTTAGCATTTAACGTCAGCTCAAGTCCCTGTACTGAGTTTATATAAATGAAGGCACAAGAACCATTTTTGTCAGTTGAGCTCCACAGGCCCTTTTGGGCCTCTTGTTTGTAAAATAGTTTGGAAACTCTGTATAGTGTTCTTAATTAATAAAATTATTATTATCACATTATTTATTAGTTTTTCATTTTTTACAATAACATTTTACGTCCAGTCAAGATTCTTTCACTTATATCGAGACAGTCAGTCCAGGAATGGTGAAGGGAAGCGGAGTAAACTACCAAACACGACACAAAATAAGAAACTAGACAGGCAGCTAGTGAATTCAGTGGTTAAGAAACATGATGACACCAAAATAAGACATGATGTTGGGAATATAATAGAAATACCTTCTTGAAATAGTCTTATTTGTTAAGTCATAGTCAATGTTAAAACATTGATTGCAGTTACGATTTTATAACCCGAGGATGAAGAATATTTACACAGTATATGGACAGATCCAAAACATCCGGGGAGTTTTTCAGGTCCAGACAAATTGTATAAGATTGTTAGAAAAGAAGGTAAATTCATAATTGGGTTTAGACGCATAAAGCAATTTTTGTCGGATCAAGATGCTTATTCGCTTCAAAAGAGAGTCCAGAAAAATTTTAAAAGAAATCACATAATCGTTGAAGGTATTGATACGCAGTGGGACGCTGATCTCATGGATGTCAAAAACTTAGCCAAAAAATGAGGGCGTCCAATATATATTGGTAGTTCAGGATGTATTTTCGAGGTTTATTTTTGCAGAACCTATGAAACAAAAAAAAGGCTAAAGAAACGATTAAAGCCTTAAAGAAAATATTCTCCTAAGGTAGAAAACCGAAATTATTTCGCACTGATAAAGGGAGAGAATTCGATAACAAACTTGTTTTGGAATTTTTAAAACAGAACAACGTTCATATCATATTTACACAAAATGAAACAAAAAGTAATTTTGCCGAAAGAGCCAAACAAAATATAAAAAACAGAATGTACAGGATGTTTACACAACGACAATCTTACGAATATATCAAGCAACTACCACATATTATAAATAGTATAAATAATACTCCTTCTAGACCGTTAAATGATATGCGACCTGCAGATGTTAATAAAAACAATGAAGATGAAGTGCGACTAAATGCTTATTTAGTTCGTACAAAAAAAAAAATTAAATAATCATAAGAAACCAAAAACCGAAAGAAAACTAAGAAAAAGACGAAAACGGATATTCAAATTTAAAGTGAATGATTCTGTAAGAATTACACATTTAAAACATCCATTTAGAAGAGAATACGATCAAAAATGGACAGGAGAAGTATTTAAAATGCAGAGAAGGAATCCCTTTATATAAGCTTGTTGATTATAATAATGATCCAATTTCTGGTTCGTTCTATACTCAAGAAATGCAAAAGGTGAATAAAGACGAAAACACGATTTGGAAAATAGATAAAATTTTGAAAAAAGAAAAGTAAATGGCGAGGTACAAGTATTAGTGTCCTGGCTGCACTGGCCTTCAAAATTCAATCCATGGATTAAAGAAGCCGATTTAAAAGAAGTATAAATACGACAACAACTAATTTGTTAATTCAATCCGAAAGAACATGTCACGGCGAATAGTTCTCAACTCAAAAGATAGTACGTCTATATATAACGATAATAAGAGTTATAACTTTATAGTACATTTACCTAGACAACTGACTTTCTCGGGTAATTGGACTATGTCATTATTAGAATTCACATATCAAGGAACTTAACCCGCCGAACCTGAATTATATGTCTATTGTAATTTATGTGATAATACGATTGTCGGGGAAAGAGAAGTCCCTTTGTTGAGACGAATATACGTAGCAAATAGTATAAATCATATTTTTGATTACCCCTATGAGGTACCGCTCAAAACAGTAGCATTTCAGGATATACAGATATATATAAACGATTCCAAACAGGAATTGGCCTCATTTCTAAGTGGAGAGGTGACGGTAACGTTACAATTGAAACAACGACCATTTTAACTGAAAATGATAGGATCAACTTACGTTTCTGATCCAAGGATCTGGAAATCCTTCTATAAAAATGTGATGAATGGTAAATTCGACCCTAATAAATACAGAGGGCGACAGACTGGAGGGGGTATTGCCGGAATGTATTCAAAGAAAGCCTATATGATCCCCGTTAATTCGAATGCCAAAGAAGAAGAGACTAAAGTGGAAGGGCAGTCCGTGACTCCAGTAGCTGCAGTTGAAGAGAGGGCGAAATCTGAAATAAAAGATGCAATAAAAGAAAACATAGCCCACGTACCTATAAAAAGAAAAAAACAGAAAAAGAAAAGACAGTTCAAAGAAATCTGTCAAAAAGGTAACACATCCGAGACGAGAAAAACGTTTTACAAAAAAAATCAAACACAAAAAGAAGAAAAGGCGTGAAACGAAAACAATCTGAAATAGAAGGGTTATTTAAGAAGTTAAGGAAAAATGGCCTATTTAAATGATAAAAATAGAGACATTGCACAGCCTGTCGAATTATCTCTTTTCACTTTACCTCCGAACCAGGTGGCGGTTGAAAAAATATACTTCAATGAATGTCGTCCTGTTTCCTCTTTCAGTGCCGAAGACGCTCCCATAGAAATTTCTGTACCTGGACAAGGAAACGAGTACATAGATCTACGTAGAAGTCGATTATATATGAAATGTAAAATAACGAAGGCAGATGGAACAGTTTTGGCAGACCAAGAAAAAATTGGTATTATCAATTCACCTTTAAAAACAATATGGAGTCAAATTGATACGTATATGAATGGAAAATTGGTGTCACTTAATACCAGTCATTATCCATGGAAAGCAGTCCTTAAACAGATTCTGTCCAATGGACAGGACGTATCTGAATCGCAGCTGCAATCTCAGCTTTATTTCAAAGATGAAGCCGACATGGATTCGGCTAATCCAGTTTCTTGATCAAATGGTGGTCTAAACAAGCGCTATGCTTTTACGAAACTTAGTCGGGAATTCGATTTGGAAGGACCCTTATACGAAGATATTGTTAGACTAGAAAAATATTTAGTCAATGGTGTCAATATAACTTTAAAGTTCTTTAGAAATAGAGCAGCCTTTATTTTCGTGAGTGAGGAGAACAAACCGAATTATAAATTACATATATTGGACATTGCATTTACAGCATGCATGATTAAAGTGGATAGTGGTATCTTAATTAATCATGCAGAAATATTAAAAGAGTATACCGCTAAGTATCCTTTGACTCGTACAGAGGTGAAAATGAATACCTGTCCAGTGGGAGTAGGATCTTTCATTTGGCAGAACGTTTGGCCCAATAACCTACCCAATAAAGTGTATTTTGCTTTTGATTCTCAGACGGGAGTAAATGGTAGTTATACCAAATATCCTTTCAAATTTCTTAATTTGGCGGAGGAAGTTGCACTGTTTGTTAATGGTGAAAGTTTGCCAGTACGACCAATGAAAAAAGATGTAGGCGATAATAGGAATTATGTCACATCCTTCGTCAATCTGTTTGAAGTGGCAGAGGAATGGAACAAAGATGCGGGGTTAGAAATCACCAGAGAACACTTAAATCAAGGTTACACTATTAATGCTTTTAATTTATCACCAAATGACTTAGGTGAAGAATATATAAATCTGGTTCGACAGGGAAACATCAGATTTGAAGTGAAGTTTGCTGCTGTCACCACAGAAACATTGAACTGTGCAGCATACGCAGAATTTCCAGCACTGATAGAGATCGACCATTCTAGAGATATCAAGTACACACAAATATGAATACAGAACAACTTCAATATGTTATCAGAGAAAATAGATGTTTTCATTTATCGTTAAAGGTGTTTATTCACCTGACACACTACCTAAGTACGTGACTTCATTCCCAAGTGCTTTTGTATGCAATAGTCAAGAATCCCATCTACCAGGAGAACACTGGGTTGTGTTTTGGTTTCAAAACCCTTTATATGCTGAATTTTTTGATAGTTTTGGACTGACACCAGAACATTATCATAAAAATTTTAGATAGTTTTTAAAATTAAACACTGAAAAGATTAATTACAGTAATACTTCGCTTCGGAATTATAAATACCAATGTTTGTGGATATTATGTATTGTATTATTTATTAATGAAATGTAATCAAGTGCATTTATCTTCTATGATTCGTTTTTTGAAGCGTATTAATTTTCCAGATGCTTATGTATTTCAATATGTATCTAATTATTTTCAATGCTTGTAAAATAAATTCTGATGAAAAGGTGTTTGTTGATTTATTATATCTTGAAAATGTTAAGAGTACATCATTTAGTGTAACTTTGCTGTTAAAGGAGTGAACATGTCTGGTGACAATGACAGTAATTGGTGGCAGAAAAGGACTTTAATACCTTTCAGTAGTCCATCGTTAATTCTTTTAAGTGGTAGTACAATGTCGGGTAAAACTACCTTAACCTATGAAATATTAAAAAATAGTAACGGTATGTTTGAAATCACACCGACTAAAATTATAATAGCATACGGTAAATGGCAACCTTTCTTTCATAAAATGGAAGAGAATGTTCCTAATGTTATATTTCATCAGGGATTACCCTCCAGGGATGATATTGAGCAATGGAGGACTAATTCAGAACATACTGTTTTAATTATCGACGATCTCATAGCCCAAGTTACCAAGAGTAAAGATACAGCTTATGTGTTTTGTGTCATGGCGCATCACAGATGCATGACGGTCATGCGTCTTACTCAAAATCTATACATGCCCGGTAAATATTCAAGAACTATATCGCTCCAATGCCAATATGCCATATTATTCAGAAACGTGAGAGATGCTCGTCAGATCATGACCTTTGGCAATCAAGTATTTCCGGGAAAATAAGATTATTTTAAGGACGTATACATTAAATCAACAGCAAAACCTTATGGTTATCTCGCAATCGATAAAATGCCTTGTTCACCAGAACAATATAGACTCAGAACAAATATTTTACTAGATCAGGACACCATAATTTTTGTTCCAAAAGTATAGATGTTATGTTTGAATTTTCGTTTATAAACACAAATTGAGAACTTTAATTTCATTTTAAAAAGAATGTGTCGAGCTATAAGGACGCATTTACCATTTCTTACAGTTTTATATAAAGCTCATACAAAACAAAGACGTGCTTTATTACGATCACTTAGTGATGAACAGTTTCATGTATTATCTGAGGTGGCATTAAACATCTATAAAGGTACATTAATTTAAGCCATCAACAGATAAAAAAATTGGTTCCTTTCAAGAGTGTTCTTGAGTTAATCATTAATAAACACATTCGAAAAACGCTAAAAATTAAACGTATGATAGAAAACAAGACGTTTTTTCGATAATCTTAAAACCAGTTTTGATTTTTTTTAACAATGTCAAAGGAACTAATCGTTCTAGCAAAAGACAAGTACTTGAACCTTTCGAAAGAGAACAAAGAGAATCTGGATCAGAACATCTCAGATCAAACGAAGATCACAAAGACGAATCCAATACCTTACGAACGCTCCCAGGAACAGGATGATAAAATGAACGATTTTTCTGAGATACTGAAATTTTCCGTCCCTAAACAACTTCAACGTAAAGCGGAAGGCATGATCAAATTTTTACAAAATCATTCTGGATTACAGTGGATGACCGACGACGAAGTTATTATAAACGATGAAATTATCAAAGGTTCCCACATAATGGATTTGATAAAAAACATTTTAAGTCGAAAATCCGCGAATCATCCCATTGGTTATAAGAAGTTTTATGAATATCTCCAGTCTATCAATACACCTTCGATGTTCATGATCAATGACGGACCACATCAACATACTACGAAACACCGTCACAAACTGGTTCGGGATACATTGTTAAGCGAAAAACCAGTGGTGCTCCTCCAGGATTTGTACCGGGTAAAAAAAGAACAAAGACAAATATGAAACGGTTAAAATTTTAATACACTGTATAAATTGAAATACAATAAAGATTTACTCAATTTATTTAATTGTATTTATTGCGTGGACCTTAATAGGTCCACGCATCTATACATTAATTGCGAATAGATTGAAGCCTGGATGTTTCATGGGCAATACGGAACTTATTTAATTTCATTTGAATGTATGGAAAATACAAAGGAATTCCGCATTGAAAAAGAGGTTCGATTTTGGATGAAAAAAACCATGTGTAAGGATAAGTTAGATAAGTTTATGTACTTACCATCCAAGGTGTAGTTTATCCATTGTTATTCCTTTAGAAATATCAAGTCATTATTTGTCACATTATCAGTAATAATACTGTAATCAGGGTTCATCTAATAAAGTGAATTGAATTAATAACACATATTATAATATCCTCCTCTTTGTTTTTGTTGATGTAAATGTACTGTGAGTGGATCCAATTAAAATTGAAAGTTGTTTATAGAACACAATGCATGAGATAAGAACATTATCATTCAATTATAATTGAGTTTAGTGATAGTTTGCAGATGTTGGCATAATGTAAAATATAGACTTCTATATAGTGAATGGCTATTTGCGTGTCATTAATTAATTCATTCATTCGTCCATGTAATTAATTAATTAATTTTAATTTGATAATTAATTTATTCATTTTACAATAAAAAATTCAAAATGGAAATATCGAATGTTATGTATATAGTTACTTTTCACAAATGCGTAAATTATATACGGACTAACGGTTATTGGATGCTCCTTGGGTATTGTTGTACTTTAATTTAATACATCAGTCTCTGACATATAAATCAGCCAACAATTTTTAGACTTTGTGGAATCATGTGGTTATTGGTTAGAGAGTCGGAATCGTGATCGGGGGTTAGATTCTCGATGGTGCATACTGTGTCCTTAGGCAAGACACTTCATTTAACACATTGCTACTGACTCATCCGATGAGTAATGGACTGGTGGTATAACAACCTCTGCAGCTGCTATCTCGGTGAACTAGCACCTAAAAGTCGGCCCTATTGCGCACTAGTAAAATGAAAGCATAAGCATACACCGTTAGCCATGGTTATATCGGGTAAGCCTAGTATAGCCTGACCAGCATTATCTCCTGACCTGGATTGTACCCTGTCGTAATAAAAGCTCTACGGAGCTTATGTTTGTTGTTAAGTGACATAAAGTTTAAAAAAAACCAACAAAGAAGCAAAATAATAATAATAATAAATCACAATCAGTTTAATATTTACCACCAGTGCCAAACCATGCCAAATGTTATGTATAATCAATATTTTTAAAACTGCCTAAACAGTTTATAGTAAGGATTTTGATAACAGCATCACTTTGATGACAAGTCACACTAAACAAGAAATTGGTGACTAATTTTCATGTTGATGTTGTTGCAGATATCTGGAGGGGTAATGTAAAGGATCTGAATATTATTTATATATAGTATATGTCTATTTTATTATCATAATGCCTATATCTCGCGGTACATATTATTCATATAAACAAACTTTTTTTTATTAAAATGATAAAATAGCTTTATGAAATGTAGTTAAAACTTATTTGACAGTGCGATATATATATTTCCCTTTGCAACCCCATTATAAAAAAACATAGAACATATAACCCCAACATTTTACATGTATCAGTTTAGGCCTACTTTTACAAGGTTGTGAAGGCGAAGGGAAGGCAACGTTAACTCACAGTAAGTATTTTGTAAAATTTTGAAATTTTTTATATAGTGTTCCTATGTAGAAGCAAGTAATACTTCTAATGCGATAGATCTCGTAAAAAATGATCCTTTCTTAACTGCACTTCACTTTCAACGTCGTTTCAAGTCATTGTTAAAGCATATTATTTTAGGACAAGGTCAACCACTTGGAAAAGTTATAGATTATTTTGCAAGAGTTGAATTTCAAAACAGAGGTAGCCCTCATTTGCATATATTTTTTTGGATAGAAAATTTTAACCAGATTTATGAAAAAACAGAAGATCTTATATGTTATATAGACAAAGTAATTTGCACATCTGGAACTAATCCAAATGCCAAAAACTTTCAAACACATACACATACTACTTATTGTTTGAAAAAATAGGGAAAATGTAGATTTGGATTTCCATTTAAGGAATGCAAAGCTACCAAATTATTAAACAATATCGATGTTGCATCAGAATCTTCTAAATGTAGATTTTATGAGTTAAAACGAAATTTCCATGACTGTTACATAAATGCATATAATCCTGTTATTTTAAAGTATTGGCAAGCAAATATGGATATTCAGGTTATAGGAAATGCAGAATCTGCTGCTTATTATGTATGTACATATTTGTGCAAGAGCGAACCAGAAGATCTGAAATTTGAACTGTCTGAAGTTATTAAAATTTTAACATCTGATTGTTTGCAGAGGAGAAGAATGCTGAAAATAGGATGTTGTGTTTTAAAAAATAGGAAGTTAAGTGCTCAAGAAGCTGCTTATCGTTTGAGTGACCTCCATCTGATATTTAGTACAAGATCATTTCTTTCTTTAAACACCAATCCCCCGCACAAAAGATACAAAGTTTTAAAGCCAAAAAGTGAAAGAGATGAACTTGATGAGGAAAGCAGATATATTTTGCTCAAATATTTTAGATTATTACAGACACCGACCAAAATCATTAGAACAACATTGTTTTAATGAATTTGCTCAGTGGTACATTAAATGTTGCAATAATAAAAAAAATATCTGATGAAAAGCAACGAATCTCATATCCTTTTATTACAACCATATGATCATATTCACATGAGAAAACGAACAAAATTCATCATCATTAGATTGCCAAAGCTTCCAGTGTCCTCAGATGATTACTTTTTCAGTCTGCTTCTTTCTTTTCTAACTCACAGAAAGGAAGAAGACATTTTGAGAAATTCAAATGAACATTTCACATGTGCACGTGATGCTTTCATTGCAAAAAAAGAATTTGAGACTGCAGTTTGTACAGTTTGTACATTTGATATCTTTAACGGATGAAATTGAAAATGCTGTGAAATATTTACAGTGTTCAAGAATTGAATTATCTGTCATGTTTAATCCTGCAACTCATGAAATAGAAAATAGTAATCAAGAACAACCATCAGATATCTCTTTTAACACCTCTTATTCCTTTTGTGAGGAAGATAACTTGCAAAACATAAATAGTTCGAAAGTTGATGGTGTAGTTTATGATGAGAAAGAATTGCATGACTTAAGTATGCCTACAATGTCAAAAAACAGTTGATTTCAGAATGTGAGAGACTTACTAATTGTCAAAAGAATGTTATGAATTTTGTAATGAAACATTTTTCAGAAGGCAATAATGAAAAAAAATTCTTTCAATATATTTATTACGGGAGGTGGGGGGGGGGTTGGCAAGAGTCATCTTACACGCCTGATAATTGACTGGTTAAGTTGTTGTACATCTTCATTTATGGGTGTAGATCCAGTTAAAGTATGTGCACCTACTGGAACTGCAGCCAAAAATATCCGAGGTAAAACAATTCACAGTACTTTTCTTTTACAAGTTCAATATGGAAAACAACCTGATTTTTTCCAACTCTCAGCAAAATGTCTGAAAAAATAACGTCAAAATTTCACAAATGTACATACAGTTATTATTGATGAAATTTCTATGGTTAGTTCTAAAATGCTAGAATATACTCACCGACGTCTTTGTACAATAAAAGATTCTGAATCATTATTTGGTGGTCTTAATATGATAGTAATAGGGGACTTCTTCCAATTACGTCCAGTAAGAGGATATTGTGCATTTGAAAACGCCTATATTTGGCCTTATTTTCAGCCATTTTTCCTTGAAGAAAATGTAAGACAAAGTGGTGATTATGCATTTGCAAATCTCTTAAATAGAGCCAGAGTTGGAGCACTTTCTGCTTAAAATATAACCAATTTATCTTCTAGAGTGCAAGAAATACCTGGATGTGACATAGAAAATATTTACATATATATCCAAAAGTCAAACAAGTTAAGAAACATAATTATTTAATTCAAACTAAATTAAATAACAGAATAAATATCATTGCAGCAAAGCATTATTTTCACATCATGATTTGAATCCTAAAAGTACAGTTAATGATAGTTTGATACAAAATGATGATCGTAATGCTGGTGGATTGCACCGAATTTTACAATTATGTGTCGGAACAAGAGTCATGCTTGTACGCAACATTCATACTTCGCAAGGACTAGTTAATGGAGCAATGGGTTTCATTGCATCATTTGAATTCAACGAAAATAACAATGTAAATTTGGTATATGTTAAGTTTGATGACCCAGATATTGGTAGAATTTTTCAGAAATGTACAGTGCAAAATGCAATTCCAATTGAAACAATTTCACAAGAATTTCTAAGTAAAGGTAGAATCATTATAAGAGAACAGTTTCCCTTAATACCAGCTTCGGGTCTGTACTGTTCATAAAGTTCAAGGTGCTTCTCTTGAAAAGGCAGCTATTTCAATTGGAATGGTTATATTTGAAAAGGGAATGGCATATGTTGCATTAAGCAGAGTAACAAATATAAATGGCCTTTTTCTTACATCTTTTTGTCCAAACAAGATTCAACCTTCACAAAAAGTGCTTCAAGAATATCAACGTTTGCGAAATATGCACAATAATGCTTGAATTTTGTAAGCAAAAGCTAGCATCGGAAATATTTTTAGCTATTTAATTCAATTATACTATAAATTGTGGATTTTGCAAATTTCCATCATTTTCATAAACATATATTAGCTGCTACATATTTCTAGCTGCAAAATAAACAAATAAATAAATAAATACAAAACAAATTTTAAAAAATTGAAATATTTTGAATTTTAAATAAAAAATACTTGTAGATATATAAATAATAATTATTGTGATCACTTATATATTAGAATATGTTTAATTTAATACAACAGTTTCTGCATTTTACATTTCTGCAAACTTATTTTTGAAATAAAAAATATAAAAAGTTTTGCATATAAAGTATTATGTAAAAATTTAGCATTTCACATTAATAATAATAATACTTATTAATACTTGAGTATTTGCTATACTATAAGTTATATTACATGTGTTATCATAATTTTGATATAATGTCCTAAGGATGACTATGTTGAATGAACTGTTTTATAGATCATGCTTACCATAAATGAGATAAAACAATTTGAGCCAGACACATATGTCGACACTCCTACTGTGAAGGCAGTTGTTTTAGATGTGAGCGAGTTTGAGACCGATCCTTACAGCAAGAAGGGAAAGTTTTTTGCTGTTTTAGCAGATGAAACAGGCTCTATTAGCGCCACAATATATAATGAAAAAGAACACTTGAAATGTATGAAAGGATTTGGTGTCATAGTTAGAAAAGTACTTTTAAAGCAATCATATATTGGCATCACAACAAAGACAGAGGTGGCTTTATGCCAACCATTCAGTATCCCAGAGGAAGTGAAGGAGACTGCTGCAAAGTTGCCTGGAGCAGAAACTAATACACTTGACACAGCTCTGAAGTCTCCAGTTAAGAGTATTATATCAGTAAAGGGAAAAATCGTTTCGGTAAATATTCATAATTATCATTAGTTTGACTAGAAGAAATTAATGCCTGATTTTGGTACATATTCAAGATATTACTATAATTCTTTTTTATATCATTTTAAATCAAATTGTATTTATTTTATTTTTAAAGAATTTAAGTAAATTACATGAAATTGAATAAATAAATTTATTTTCTGATTTTAAACAGCAATTATCTGCCTGTAGTTACATTTACATGTATTTTATTTTTATACGAGTTCATAGACTCTGGTCAGCTTATACAACATATGTATGCGCATGTGTGTATTTGTGGTCTCAAATTCAGTTCAGTCTAAGAACCATAAAATAAATTAATTGTATAGCCTAAATTAAATTACTAAATGCGTAATATATTTATTGTTTCCCAGGTTTCTCCATCATCTACTAAAAGACTGACAAACAGTGACAAGGAATTACAGTTCCAAGAAATACAGTTGAAGGATGAAACTGGAAAATTGAAGGTTGCCATATGGGATAAAATGGTGGATACACTTAGTATTGGACAACAAATTAAGCTATCAAAATGCAGAGTTAAGCTGTTTCAGGATGAGAAAAAATTATCAACAACAAACTGGTCTGAATGTGAGGTAATGTATATACCAGTTTCAAAATTCTCATTGTGTTGTTTCTTAATGTATTCTTCCGTCTGCTTTTGCAAACTAATATTTTGTAGCAACTGTGTTACATGATTGAATATTTCTACCATTTCAAGCAGAAACTTTGATGCATTTTTGTTACATCATCTTGGTATTCCTGCACAGTTCACTACCACTTTATGAAAATTTATTTTGTTGTATTTACTTATGCTCTGTTTACAACTATAAAAAATAATATATTTCAATACAAATATTACATTCAACTCTAAATACATCTCATTGGCATAATACCTGCTGGAAATTTCAGAATTTGATTAAAACAGGGGATATAATTCATTTCTCCAAAAACAAAAAATAACGAACATAACTCCATGAATAATTCCGATATTGATATGAAACTTGCTACACATCTTTATTACAAAGAGATGTGCCATTTACTTAATTGTGTCGGTGACGGGGTAAACGGTGCGGTAACTTCTTTCACTGCTACTTGCAACTGCAACGAAATTCCAGTTTTATTGTTACCATTATATTATTATAACATGTATTGTTATTGAATATAAAATAATGTACTATCATTATACTTTATACTTTAATATTTTGAATAATTGCAGGTTTTTACACATGACGCGGACTTAGAAGATGTTTCATCTGAAGAGGAAGAAATTCAGAGTGATGAAGCTGCTCCTTTAAAAGATTTGAACAGCGGGGTTATAATTGGAATTATGGAAGTAGATCTATATTTCTCATGCCCAAAAGTAAGCTGCAATAACAAAAAAATGGTCACCCTCAAAGAAAAAGATCTGGAACTATATTTCATGTTCTGTAATGCGTGTCAATGTAGATATAAAACCAACAGTTGTAATACATATTTAAGCGCAGTTTTGCTTTTACAGGCAGGTGGCGCTGAAAAAAAATAACTGTTTTCTTCCTTATCGAGCAAATGTTCGAAAATCGACGTATTGAATTCAAGCTTTCGTTCGACAAAAAGGAATTAATTACATCCCTGATGAATGTGTCAATGTAGATATAAAACAAACAGTTGTAATACATATTTAGAGCAGTTTTGCTTTTACAGGCAGGTGGCGCTGAAAAAAAATAACTGCCTTTCTTCCTCATATCGAGCAAATGTTCGAAAATCGAGGTATTGAATTCAAGCTTTCGTTCGACAAAAAGGAATTAATTACATCCCTGATGAATGTTTTGCCATTGGAAGTTAAGTATTCCTTGGTAAATAACACTTTGCAAAAACTGATTTGTAAACGATTAAATAGTGAGTGAGGTCTTAAAAGCTATTCAATGATATTTAATCTGATGTAGTTTACTAGGTCATTTTTCTGTTCTTTGAATATATCCTGTAAATTAGAATAGTAGTCTAGATTATAAGTTTGATACTTTTTGTTAAGTGTTTTGAATTTTAGTAGTTTTTTACAGTAAACTATCTGGAACGTAAATTGACAACAGCAAGTTTAATGGATCTCTATCATGTATGGGAAGAACTGTTGTGTCCAGGTTAAAAGTGCTTTTGTTGAAACCATGAACAGTTGTGAGGTTTATGAACATTTATATAATGTAGTAGAAGTGTAATCAATGTATATTGTAGCTATTAGTAGTTAATATTTTTCTGCTTTTATAAACAAATACACTTATAATGCAGTTATTTATTTTCTTTCGTGATTTTCAGTGTAAAGTATATAAAGTCAATCAGAACTATTGCATACGCTATTTAGTTGGTATGTAACAGAATAGATATCTTCCTCTCATTATCTCAGACTTTCTAACCATATTGCAATCTATACAATTTTCATTTAAGGAGACTCTCGCTGAAAAGTACCTAGGATTTGAACCAGCTTCAAAAATGAAACTCCCTAAACCCTTATCTCACTTCCGTATCGGAAGTGAATTAAGGGTTTAAACTCCTTAAACTCCTTAACTCACTTCCGTATCGGAAGTTCACGTGTTTTCCTAATTTGGCCATTTCGGTGTCCAACGGACTAACGGTTATGGAATGCCCCTTGGGTATTGTTGTACTTTAATTAAATATAATCATTCGGAAAAACAACAGCAAATATTCGGCCCCTTCACTTAAAGATTTTATTAACTTCATTGGGTTCCTTAGTTAGTACACTTTACCTTACAGTACTGCTCATGTTGCAACGCTAGAGGGCGTCTTGTCACATTGTGGTTAATGGCACGTCAGTGTCTCATTGAAGACTTTTCCACGACTGACTAGATGAACACCTCCAATTAAACCGGAGATAATAAGGTTTTGGCACAGACTTAGTAATTGTTCTGATAAGTCCATTTTCCAGATCATTTACATTCTCCTACATTTAAATACAAAAAAAAAAAAACAATTATTTTTGCTACTTCTGCTCCAAATAACATCGATGCAAAATAAACTAGAAAACAAAATGCAGACTTTCTACAGTACCTAGCTCGGACAGAAGTTGTACAATAACATGCCATATCTTGCAGTCATTTATACTGACTTTGGGTTGCCCCAGTGATTTTTCAGCTCACATAGCCAAACGAATGTTGTGTAAACCTTAATCTTCTCTGAAACTACTGAAGTTATTTGAAACAAATTTGGTGTGGATGATCCTTCAGTTTCTAATAAGTAAAAGTTATGCCCAACATTTCTGCTCAAAATCCAATATGTCTGTCATTACTATAAATAGCAAAAACCTATAATTGGTTTATTCTCATTATAAACCTTTTCACTAATATATGCAGACATGCGCATAAACGCTTCCGGGTGGCAACGCTCTGTTTACATCGCAACCAGTATGGCGACCCTCGAAACTTTAAATAAGTTGACAAAAACCGCACTGAAAGAACTTGCCGGCGAATACAACATAGATACCGATAAGAAGGAAAAAAAGTGACATTGTAAGCGAACTTCTTACCTGTCAAATTCCCACTGCAGCTTTGACACCGGTAGTGAACCAGGTCTGTGACACAGAAGGTCTTCTGCCCAAGATGAAAGAAAATTTACCACCTTTTAACAAGGTGTCATACAGTACACACGCAATCAAAATCCCATCTGTTTCATTTGCTTCCATATATCACTTTATGATTTTACGTGAAACTGAAAGTGGTCGAAGAGTGCATAATTTCAGAGGCCTTGATAGAGCTGTCAAGCATTATGATGCTGGTGATGTTCAGAACATAGAATTTGCACAGGTAAATTTTTGTTTTATTTGTCATTATAACCCCCCCCCCCAGTATAAAATATGTTATTGTTAATAAATGGTTTATTTTAGAAACTCTCTCGATTGGCTTATGAAAATTTATTGAAATAAGAAAAAATGTCCTTTCTTTTTTATCAACTCATCACTTGATCCTTTATGTCTGTTTATAAAGACACTTTCTTTATGTCTATAGCTATGGCATTAATTCAGAATGTGTGTGTGTGTGTGTGTGTGTGTGTGTGTGTGAAAGACTAAATGATAGAGTTAATGATAAGTAGCTTTCAAAAACTATTAAGTTAAGTGTTTCACCCATTCCATTATGCCACAGCTAGCCAGTTGAATTCAGTACTGCACAATGACTTTTTGGTGTAAATTAGTGACTTCCTCAAATAAGCTTTCGTCTTTGTTCTATAAACTTCTTCTTTTCAAGTCGGTTATAATATACCATGGGTTGCTCACCTTAAAAACATCTTCGATACACTTGGATTTAGTAATATTTGGAATTCACAAGCCATAAATTTAAATCATAAATGGATTTGCGAAACAATTGAATTAAAGCTTAAAGACCAGTTTATACAACAATGGGAAAGAGAAATTTATGAATCATCGAAATCTTCAACTTATCGAATTTTTAAAAACGTATTCATATTTGACAGTTATTTAGACCAACTGCCACGATCATTTAGTAGAGAAATTGTAAGATTCAGAACAAGTAACCATAAACTACCAATTGAAACAGAATCTCTCGTCTCGACAGGAAATGTAGCTTCTGTGCAAATAAAATAGGTGATGAATTTCATTTTATTTTTGAATGCATTCATTTCAAAAACGTAAGAGAAAAATATATTCAGAAACCCTATTGGAAAAGACCTAATACTTTTAAATTGAATGAGTTATTTAACAGCAAAAATGAATCTGTTTTAATTAATCTAGCAAAATTTCTAAAAGAAAGGACTGAAACAATATAAAGACGTTTGAATTATTTTAAGCCTACATATATCAGTTTACTTTTATTTAAAAAAGTATATATTTCGAAAATGGTTCAAAACTTACTTCAAAGATATAGTTATGTTGTAAAATTGTATAATCTATCTCTTTCAGGAAAAAGTTTAATTATCAGTATATTTTAGTTATCAGTTGTATCTGGCGCTATCAATGTATATATTTATTTGTAAATGTATTTACCTCATATACCACCTCCAGTGGTAACTGAGTGAATAAAGATTATTACCCATTCTACCCCCTAGGTTATATCTTTTGGATCACAAAAATAAAATCTAATGTTAAATGTAATGCATGCATATGGTAAGTTGTTCAATTTATTAATTTTTAGGTAGATGAAACAACAGTTTATATCAAAGGTTCATGTAATGCATCTATGAGGAAGACAGTTTATCAGGGTTTATGTATGTGCATCTTTCAGTCCAGACAGTAAAGACACCATGGATTATGCTTACTGCCAGTGTCCTATTGGGTAATTGCTTTCAAAATTTTATTTTAAAATTATATTAATTTCCATTGAAAATATTAGTGTCAAGAATTTTAGATACCATTACTGTGCTACAGAAGTTGACTCTACTAGTCCATCAATGCCTAGAATAAAGTACATACATATACATTAAAAACTTGACTGGTACTTGCTTCAAATTGATTTAAGACAGAAGTAATGATTATAATGAATTAATGCATACATCAGCTGAAGTCAAGATATATTGCAATGAAGTGAAAAATTTAAATTATGGATAATTCTAATAATTATTTTGTTTTCCAGATTAGCACAATCATGCAGCCATATTGGTGGTCTTCTATTTGCTTTAAGTATCTTGAAAAGAGGACAACAACCAGATGACAGTAGCTGCACTTCAAAATTATGCCAGTGGAAAATTTCAAGACAAAACATTAAGCCCCAACCTGCTAGCAGTCTTAAAATAGCCAAACCAAAGTTAAAAATAGATGGATCTGCTGCTACTACATTGTCTTCAAGTGCTGTATCAATAGACTTTGATCCAAGACACTCTGATGACAGATCATTTAACCTGGACTGGTCACTGAATCAACTTAGAGAACTGAAGACAATTTTCCCTAAAACAGGTTTATGATACATTATTCTTCATAAATATTTTGATAGAAATTGCTTTTACATTTTAGATATTATGTTAAATCACTGCTCAAAAGTTAATACTGAAAATGGAATATGAAATATTAAGGGTAAAATATATCAGTGTATTAAAGTAACCATTTAAACATTTAAATATTATGGATTGCCCAGGACTGCATAATGTTTTAACTTGTAAGACAAAGTGATTTTGACTACATTATATTTATGCTAATCATTGAATTATTCAGTCAATGACCATTCATTGAATCATTCAGTTAATGAGTTTTAATGCTGCATATATTATCATTACAGCAATGTCACATCTATAGGAATATTCAAGATGAAGTACCAGATGCAGTATGTGAAGAAGAAATGGAAATATCAATTTATTCATTAGAGGAAAATATGTTACAAATGATTTTCAAAGAAAATAACTGTAAGTCAAAAAATTTCTTTATAAAGGGAGACAAATAAAAGGATTTATAATTGTTTGTTCTCTTAACTTGAAGACCTCTACTCGCACTGAGGTGTAAACATTTGAAATCACTGCAATTTATACCTCTGCATTTTGCAGGCCCTAGACTTTCACAATTGTTCCTTATTTAAGATTTTCAATTAAAATGAGCTTATTTTGACCTTTATCTATGGTACTTAAATATTTTGCAAATATCATTAACTATGCTGTAAATGTTTGCAGCTCAAAGTGATTTCTAAAATGAGACATCAAATTGTGATCTAATTTCAGTCCCAGCTGTTACTATTGAAGATGACCTTGTGGAATACATTGAAAGTAGAACTAGAGGCCAGAGATTATGTGAAGTATGGAGAAAATTACACAGAGGTAGAATCACCAGTTCTATATTTGGGGATGTTTTAGTTGCTGGTCTATCTGCAAACTCCCTAGTGAAGCAGATCACTGAAGGTTCAAATCTAGAAAAGGTAGGCTGATGAAAGATTTTATATATTTTGATTTAAGAGTTGAATTTCACTTGAAATGTTTTCATGTGGCCTTGAGTTTCAAAAACCATGTGAAAGCATTCAAAGTAAAATTCAACTTTCATGTTTACATTTTTAATAATATTAAAAGAAAATTGTGGACTTACTGTGGATTTACTGGCTTACTTAGTGTCAGGATAATGGACTAGGGAGGATAGTAGTTAGGCTGAGGCTACTGTCTCGGTGTACTAACACCTAAAAGTTGGCATCAGTCCGCGCTAGTCAATGCAGTCCAGATACCTACGCACCCCTCACCTTACACACACATAGAAAAGAAATGTTCACGTCGTGAAATGACTGAAAAAAATGTTGAAACGCCGTAAAAAAGCAACAATCAATCAATCATTTATTTATTTATATTTATTTATTTATTTATTTTCCAGATACAGCAGACTACCGGAGGCAGTTCAGTGGGGGATTGACCATGAGAGCATTGCAAAACAAGATTATGTTGACTTGAAGTCACTCCTTTCAGATGAATTCAGCATTGAAGCTACTGGCCTGACATTGTGCAAGACCCACTCTTTTATCGGAGCATCCAGTGATGGCAAAGTTACAGACGGAACTGATGTGGGTGTGCTGGAGATTAAGTGCCCATTTTCTGTAGGTGGTACTAGGGTGACTGATATGGAGGTGTCAGACATTATAGGTCTGAATAATAAGAATTTCTGCCTTGAATATTCAGACAGTGGTCCCAGATTAAAAAGGTCACACAAGTACTATTCACAGGTTCAAGGTGAAATGGCAATGATGGGGTTACCTTGTTGTGATTTTGTTGTTTGGACTGCAGCAAAATGTAATAACATTGTGGTTGAAAGAATTTATTTTGATCAGGAGTTTGTAAGTGACATGTTGCCAGCACTTGTAAAGTTTTATGTGGATAACATATTCCCCTTTTACTATTCATAATGATGACCGTCACAGGCAATTTCACTTTTGATTTTCCATGGAAAATGAAATATGTTTGAACTAGATTTTTTTATTTACTGTTTATTAATGCTTTTGATTATTGTGCTTGCCAGACAACATGCTGTGTACAGCTTCATTATTTTCTCAATAAAGTTTAAATGAAAACTTGACCAATTATTCTTAACTACATTGTGGTTTAGTGGTTTTATTTCAGAACTGACTTTCAAATTTTCCAATTTAATCAATTATAAAACAGATTTAGGACATAATCTAATGAACAGTGAGGATCAGTTATACAAACAATATTCATCACATTAAACAAGAGGCCCAAGATGGCTCTAATTCGCTCACCTGAGGATACCTGGTAACTCATAAAGTGTAAGTTATGGTCATCATATTTTGCGTCAGAGAAGAGGTTTCAGAGGTTTTTAAATTTTTTTTGGTTTTTATCTATGTAGGTCACTGTGACCTGCTTTTAGTAGCTATTACAACCAAAAAACAAATCTGAATGGCAATGTTCTAGAGCTGTTTCTTACTAAGTTTCATCAAAATCTGCCTATTGGTTCCTGAAGAGATGTCCAAATTGAATTTTTTTTAGCTATGGCAACAAAAAACACAAATCTGAAAGGCCATTTTCTACAGAAACTTCTGACCAAGTTTGAATGAATTGTGACCAGTAGTTTCTGAGAAGTCGATTAATGTAATTTTGGTAAAAAAGTATTATTTATGCAGTATGAGAAATAAACGCGAAAAACGCATGACCTAATTTTTTATGTATATTTATGAAATTCACAACCTTGGTGAATAAGATGCTGTAGATGCCAAATATCACATCAGATTTTGCCTCAGTGATGTGGTTCTGGAGAAGAAATTTTTTTTAGGTTTTCAGCTACTTAGGTCATTGTGACCTACTTTTGGTAGTCATGGCAACCAAAAGCATATACAGATGCTTCTGACCAAATCTGAATGAATTTTGACCAGTAGTTTCTGAAAAGAAGTTGATTAATGTAATTTTGGTATAAACTTACTATTTATGCAGTATGAGAAATAAACGCGAAAAACGTGTAACCTAATTTTTTATGAAAATATTTTCATGTAATTGGTGAAAACTTGCAGCTGAATAAGGTGTACTCAGAAAAGTCATTAATGTTGTTGCTAGCAATAAACATGGCAATGACAATTAAAAGTGAAAGTCCACACTAACTTTTCAAATGTTTAGACATTGGACAAGCACTCAGCGATATCTAATTGATAAATTTGGTGTCCAAAAGTGTATACTCTTGAGTATCGGAGGTGCTGGAGACATGTAACTAAAATGTGATGCCTAAATGAAATATGCAGCACAGATATATACAGAAATGATGGATATAATGATACTTATAATTGTGAAACTGTCCCATATGACATGGAGTATATACATACATGTACATTACAAAGTGTTCAGTAGATGGACAACAGACAAATGAAGAGCGATGTAAACTGCATGAATAGACAAATACTCAATCTCTGTCTTCAACAAGCGGTACATCCAAATTTGTCAACCAACAACAAACTTGAAACAGTTGAGGCAAGAGGTATCAGTGACACTGGCAACACTCCATCAAATACATGAAAATTCTTAACACGTCCAATGCTACGTTCAACATGGATACGGAGTTCAGCTATTTCTTGAGTATAATGAACTTGGTCTGTTGTAAACTGATCACTCTGTCCTCTGAAAGGTGGAATGTTAAGTATACATTGTTGCTTTTCTAGAAGGTCTCCGATTGTAAATCCCTTGTCTGCCATAACATTGTCTCCGGGTTCCAGCAGCTGCAACAAATCAGATTCTTGAGTTAGTTGACGATCAGACATTCTCCCACCCCAAGCTTCAGAAACAAAAGAAATGACTCCAGATGGTGTAATACCTACTAAAAACTTCAATGTATTATGGTTCTTATAATTAGAGTATGTCAAACTCTGGTTTGTTAGACTAGATGGGTGCTGTATAAAGATTCCAGTGCAATCTATAATAACTCTGGTGGATGGATATTTGATTTTAAACTGTGATGGCATTGTCCTATTGATGATATCACGAGATGGAAAAGGGTTCAAAATTTTCAGTTCTTTATGTAAGAGGCATAACCAGGTTGTGTAGTATTTTGAAAATGTTGCTGAAATATCTTGCACTAGTAAACCAAGTCGATTCCTCATGAGAAATGATAAGAATTGATCAACTGGTCGAAGAACTGTTGTTGAAAATCTAGATTTATTGCCTGATGGTGTTGAGCTGTTTCCTGTCCAATATGTCATCCTCGAACTTTTTGCTGCAACGTAATTGAACAACCACAAAAATATGCTACATGCAGGTACCCAGTATAAAACTTCGTCAATGTATCATTATCCACTATCTTTCAACAGCCCACTTTCTTTTCTCCAACTCCTGCCTCAACTCCTTCACCTCCTGTTTCAATTTCAAATTCTCTGTGAATAAGGGATCTGGGTCACACTGGATACCTGTCAATATAAATAGACAAATATATAAGTAATTAACTCTTTACCCCCACAGAAAGTTTCTGGAACATTCAACCCCAGCAGAAATGTGAACATAAACCTATGTACCCTGGCAAGCTGACCAATTTGAACAAAGATTGATTGGTTGATTGTTGGTGTTTATTGCCCCTTTTAAGATTATTTCACTTATATCGGGGCAGTCAGTATGGAAATAGTGGAGGAAACCAGAGTACCCGTAATAAACCACCGACCTACGGCAAGTAAACTGACAAACTTTCCCACATGAAATGCTGTGCCGACTCTTGGAATCGAACTCACACTTCAGAGGTGAGAGGCACTGTGATCCGTAAGCCAGCGCTTTAGACCACTCGGCCACCGTGGCCCCATTTGAACACAGATTTTCTTTCAAGTGTGACAACTGTAAGTTATTTCAGAATGTGAATATTGTCCTGCAATGGAAGTTCCTTGTTTTTTTTTTATTATTATTAATCATTATGAACAACTTTTGTAACAGAATAACTTGTGTGTATGAAATACTTGTACAGTGGAACCTGTCTGGACCAAACCATCATTAATATTCTTAGGGAAATTCACCTGTGTAAACCAAAACTCTGTCTAATATTCTCCCTGTATGTCCTAACTCTTTAAATAAACTTAAATTTAAAGTAAATGCATGTATACAATGAAATTACCCAGTACCTTGTTGGTGTTATTAATTGTAGCCACTATTATGTTGGTGTTTTAAACACTTTTAAATCTAATTCTTCTTGAATGACCTGCACCTACATATTATTTCTCAATATTGTATACTGTATTTTGCTTTTTGTAAAAATAAAGTATGTAAAAATTTATAAATTATATTTATTATACCTGTACTGGAAAATGTTTTAACATCTGTATTATCATATTCCAGCTGTTTTACTTCTTTTCCACTTGAGGTGTCTGAAAAAAAAAATCAAATAACAGAAGCTTTGCTATACAAGGGGGACAAATCAATTCTGTATACTGATTACCTGAATATTAACAATATCTGATCTGTTTGAAACCCTGATTGATCAGATATTCAAGCAAGAAATAACCAAAACGGTGAAATGTTTGTGTATTTTTGTAAATAACCATTGACCAAATTCATTCGCGCAAGTTTCACCTTGAAATACAACTTCGCGAAAACCACACGTTTCTGTACATGGCGGCAATTCATAAATTTTGTCTTCACTATTATACACGTTACACTTCTCACATCTGTGACCGCAATCCGTACATTTGGAGTCGGGTGTTAATGGTTCAGTGATGCAGCTGGGACACACTTTATGCGCTATGATCAAATTCGGTTTATGCTGTAATTTACCACAGTCGCTTTCTTCACAGTTAGTACAGCGTGAACATGATGGACAAGGATTGTTTTTATCTTTACATTTCTTGCATTCCTCATTTCTAATTGGTCTTTATCCACTTTTACACTGATGCACGTCTTCTTGTGTACACTCAATGTCAAAAATATGAATTTGTCGTGACTGTTTTTACATTCGAGAGCTCTAACATAACATAAATGATCCATTTGAACATATTGTTTGCAACTCTGACATAAATATTCACCAAAAAAGTGATCATTAGGGTTTCTGTCCTTTACCGTCAACATTTTCTTACATTCCGTACATTTCCAATACTTTTCACACATAGAAAGATGTTCACCGTTTCTACTCTTTCTTACTTCACGATGTCTGTTGAAACAGTCTATAGATCTGTTAGTCACGTGACAGTTTCTACAACTTACTGGACTTTCCTGTGAAGTACACATCTAACTTGATTGTAATGAATCCAATGTTCAGGAACACAGCCGGCGCAGCTCCCGTTGCAACGACAAACGAGACACAAAAAGAGAGGACAGTCATTTTGCTATGGTTTTTAAAAACTACCTTCCACCTTTCAGATTGGGAAAATTTGGACCCTTTTTATGTCCCATATTACGCTCAGAATTTTGAAATTCATTGCAAAGATCTTATATTGTGACAATATCTAACATTTTTTGTCTGTCAGAACAGTTTTGGACAACTGGATTTAACTTAAACTATTTGATTGTGTGCCACTGTTTCCTTTTGGAGAATTTTAGTTGTCAAATTGGTAAATTTTAGTCTTATTTCTCAAGGGGAAACTACCTTTATTCGGTAGTAATTTTAGGCAAACAAAACCACTGGAGGAGAACACGTCGGCCATCACGCATTCCCGTGAGGAGCCCCTATCGACTGCGTTCCAACTCGCGTCCTAAATAGTGTTTTTTTCAAGGCACTGAATTGTTTATAGTATGTGTTGGTCTAGGCAAGACTAGTGTCTCCAGAAACCATCACACAAACCCTTAAGGAGCCTCTATGGACTCAAGTGTTTTTTGGGGGGCACTGCATTGTTATCACATAAAGACTTGAGGAGCCTCTATGAACTGCGTTCTAACCCTCAACATTAGCAGTGTTTTTGTTGGTAATATGTGTTGGTCTTGGCAAGACTAGTATTTGTTATCACATAAAATTTTAGACGGCGTTCTAAACCGCATCCCAAACAGTGATGTGTTGGTCTCGGCAAGATTAGTATTTGTTTGTTAATAACATTTTAGACGGCGTTTTAAACCGCATCCCAAACAGTGATGTGTTGGTCTCGGCAGAATTAGTATTTGTTTGTTAATTACATTTTAGACGGCGTTCTAAACCGCATCCCAAACAGTGATGTGTTGGTCTCGGCAAGATTAGTGTACATTTTAGGTCTCAAAAATATTTTTGTTTTATCAGGACATTAATTTTTTATGTTATAATTAATCATGGAACATACTGTGTGTTGTTCAATATTTACTGGACTGTAATGTACGTGTGAATTTTTTTAAAGCCAAATTATTAATAAATTTTTCTTTTAAACAATATTTTGTCATTTCATGACTCGTTCCAATAATTTTCAAAGACCGCTTTTTTAGGCTTGAGTATATGTAGTGTTCCTTTGATGACGTGTCATATGTTCACCTGTTGTTTCGACGAGAGAGCATTAAAACAAGTCGATCCGTTTGAGTTTAATGGTGCTTAACGCCTCGGTTAAAAATATATCGAGACTTCATTAGCTATAGGAGAATGTTCAGAAATTGGCCTATGCTCAGCACTTATGACCAAACAGTGGGGATTCTTTAGCCGTGCCACAATTATTGCGATATGGGACCTCGGTTTTTAAGGTCTCTTCCGAAATTTTAACGTCTTGTGTATGACGTAGTCAGGGATTGCAACCCATGACCTGTCCTCCTGATCTCGGAGCGGATGCCTAATCAACTGAGCTACCGAGGCAGTTGAATATTTTAATTATGATTGAATTAAAATTTGTTTTAAATATTAATTATTATTTTATTTTGAAGGGTAAAAAGGTCGAGACATGACTGATATTTTGATGAAGGTTAATGACCACTTCATTTTTATGATTCAACAATGAGCCTTTTTACAGAAAACAAAATCCTAATGGATGTATATGAGTGAACCCTTCAACACCCCTAGTCAAGGCTAAAACTGATATCTATAACCTGTTAGATCAATGACTTTTAATAATTATTAAACCCAACTTTAAAAATTACTTGCAATACCAAATATGGTATAAGGGTTTAAAAATAAATTGTGCGTTTCCATTTACATTATGGATTATTTTTAAAGATTTTTTTATCCATGTATCTACTGAAACAAAGATAGCAACACATATTAGTACAATTAGATTGGCTAAAAATAACCCAGAAATAATGTTTTACCAGTTTTTTGGTATTTTATTTCAAAATATATTTGTAGATTTCTTGCTATTTTGTCGGCATGTAAAATTTAGGGTCGATCGGCTAAGAGGGGGAGGGGGGGGGGAAACACACAATTTTTTATTTCATGCCTAAAGGTATATAAGTGAAAGATCTACCAGCTAACGCCCCCTATACCAGCAGATAACGGAAAGTAACAGATCTAGAAACAACAGCACAATGTCTGAAAACAACGTGATGGCTGAAAAGAATGCGAGCAGGTAAGTATCTTCATACTGTTTTAATTATTAGCACCTTAATGTTGAGTGATTTCTTAATAACAGCATAATACATTACAAGTTTACAAAATTTAGGATTCTTGAGTTAATTATTAATGATATAATTTTATGTAGTCCATATTGTCTAAATATACATAAATTTATTAATGTTACTTAAACTCGTCGTTTATTTATTTATAAACTTCTTCTGTTATTTATAGTAACTTAAAAAGTTCCGCACGGGTGATCCCCGTGAATGTAATACATATAGTCATTCGAAGGCTCTGTCTCTAACGCAGTAGGCGTGTTTTCAGTTGTATATTTCTCGCTATCATGTCGGACGAAGAAAATGCCAACCACAATGAGGAAAGTCCTATGGATACTGGTGGTCGTTTCACTAATTTTGAACTGTCTGACGCAGTCGGGCTGTTTAAAGACATCATTCGGAAAGAATTCGACAGTTTTTCCATTCAACTCAAACAGGAACAAGAAGCACGTGCAGAGACCATTAAGAAAAGTTTGAAGGACAGCAGCCTCTTAAAACTTAAGGGCCAAGGTAACCAAACACAATTTGATTTCAATAACGAGATTTTGGAAGCATTGGATAAGCTCGAACGTCGAGCTTTCGACTCCAGGGACAGTCAGTCTGTGACCATTATTTCAGACACGAGGACCAAAATCAATCTTCGGAATAAACACATCCGCATTGCAGATTCATCCCCTGCAGGCTGGCAAACGGCGAATGAATACAAAAACAGCGACATAGCGGATAACTCCGATGACGAAAAGAAAATCAGAAGCGCCGAAACACGGGCACTCAGACAGAAAAACAACAAAAAACGTCCTCATCCATACAATACTAACAGATTCGCCGCTACTTCAGCTGCCGTCGGATCTCCAGCTCAGCTTAACTACTCCAACGGCGGACAACAGCCTTTTCTTGGCAAAGGACCTCAGTTGTCTCGCTACCAGCAGACACCAAGACGTCAACCACAACCATACGACGTGTGTTACAACTGTTTCCAAACAGGACACTGGAAAATCCGATGCCCTGCACTCAACACAGCGACCACAAGCAAGTAAAGAACCTGCCAGAGTTAATGATAAGTATATTTATACTTTATTTGAGTATTGTGATAGAGAATTTGACGTAGAATTAATAGATCAAATTAGATTTTTTGACAAGCTAGATTTTAGTAACATTAAAGGCATTAAGCACAGTTTAAGGAATCATTTAGATTTCTGGAAAGAAATCGATGCTTATCCTTCAATTTTAAGTATAGTTGAACATGGCTATCAAATACCATTTAAATCGGATCCTCCTACTATGTATTTACCAAACAACAAATCAGCTTTAAATAACGCACAATTCGTAGCTAAATCTATCTCGGATCTTATTAGTTCTGGGTGCGTCGTACAGGTTCCTTTCAGACCATATATTGTTAGTCCTCTCACTGTCGCTCAGAATAGAACAAAGCTAAGGCTAATTTTAGATTAAGGTCAACTTAATCATTACGTAAAAAGAGATAAGATTAAGTTTGAGGACTGGAAGATGGCTCTTAATTATTTTGATAAAAACTGTTTTGCCATCAAATTCGACCTTAAATCAGGTTACCATCATATAGATATTTCTTCTAAATATCAGTCGTTTTTGGGATTTTCGTGGGACAATAAATATTACTGCTATACCGTTCTACCATTCGGAATAACCTTTGCCCCTTATATATTCACAAAGACGTTAAGACCAATTTTGAAATATTTAAGACTAAACAACATCAAAATTGTCTTGTATTTAGACGATGGTCTATGTTTTGCTTCGACTTTTTGTCAGTGCCAGAATAACTCCAAATTTATTCAAGAAAACCTTTCTAGAGCAGGTTTTCTCGTTAATGTGGAAAAATCTATTTTCGAACCCGTTCAAGAATTAGAGTGGTTAGGTATTGTATGGAATTCTTTACAATTTTCCATATCTATTTCCGACACAAGAATCAACGATACAATTAGTTGTATTACAGGAGTTGTCTCCCGTTTTCCACGTATCACCGCTAGAGAATTGGCAAGAGTAGCAGGTAAGGTTATATCTATGACCCCAGTTATGGGAAACGTTTGTAACCTCATGACGAGGTTTTGTTATATGAAAATTGTGCAAAGGCGTAGTTGGGATTCTCAGTTATGTTTTTCAAACTTCAATCTTGTTCATAACGAATAGCTTTTTTGGTTGCAACATATTAAAACCAGAAACGCTAGGTTTTTATCTAATGTTGTACGTAAAAATGTTATCATTTATTCCGATGCCAGTAACGTCGCTGCAGGTGCTTATACTTTGGAGGTTAATAGCAAAGTGTATCATAACATGTGGCAGTCCGAAGAATCTAATACGAGTTCTACTTGGAGGGAAATGAAAGCCATAGAGCAGGCTTTATTGTCTTTTAAAAATGTGTTTAAAAATACAGATCTTAAATGGTTTACAGATAGTCAAAATTGTGTCAAAATAGTAAATTCGGGTAGTATGAAACCTGACTTACACAGTCTCGCACTGAATATATTTTCAGTCTGTTTAAAGTATGGTATCTGTATTGACATTCAATGGGTTCCCAGATCTAAAAACATGAAAGCCGATTACTTGAGTAAAATCATAGATTATGACGATTGGGGCGTTTCTTCTGAATTTTTCCAATTCGTCAGTTCTTTATTCGGCCCATATACCATAGACAGATTTGCAAATTCTAATAACAAGAAAACAGTTAGATTTAATTCCCTATTTTGGAATCCAGGCTCTGAGGCCGTAGATTGCTCTACACAGAACTGGGCTGGTCATAACAATTGGTTAGTTCCACCCATACATTTAGTTATTCCAGCTATTAGACATTTGGTTCAATGCAAGGCTAAGGGCACTTTAGTTATCCCAAAATGGCCTTCTTCGGCATTCTGGCCTTTCATCTTTAAGCACGGTTTATCCTATCATGCTTATGTCTCGGACGTTATAGAGTTCAAAAACCCACACGGTATATATGTTCAAGGAATGAATAAAAAGTGTTTATTCGGATCTTCTGAGTTCAATGTACCTGTTATGGTGGTAAAACTTGACGCCTGTTAGTCGTCATAATTCATACGCTGTTCAACACATGTGATGTGTATTTGATATTATCTTAGCTAGTGTTTAATTATGTGTGTCACAGTTTTATATAGTTTTAACGTTTTGAGTTGGTATAATAGTGGTGTATTGCAGTTGTATATGCATATAGGCCCTGGTACACCTTTTGATAGAATTAATTTGTTAATGCATTATTTAATACAATAGCGTGCGTGCATTTCAGAGTTTAATTACGTTTTCTGTTTTGTTTCTATAGAACACTGGTGTATTGCAGTCGGATGCTACACTATAGATTGAAGTCATATTGTATATGTCAGAATATTGCGTATTATAGAAGTTTTGCATATTGTTGGTGTATTGCAGACGTTTTGTAGATCCTGGTACACTATTTTGTTTTGTAAATAGCTGGTGTATTGCAGATGTACGGCAGGTCCTGGTACACCTTGCCAAATGGCTACCGTAATACAAACTTACTTCGATGTAATTTTACATTTTTCAGATTTATTTTCGGTCGGGAGATGGACTAAAGATACTCTTACTAGCAAAGACTCCAATTTACAGCAACTCTACGATCTATTACCTACATACTGCCTTAATTCAAAAGCTAAGAACACATATAAACAATACAGGTATGCTTTTAATTCATTTTGTGGATGGTGCAAATTATTCACTCCCAGTGTTTGTTGTATGCCAGCTTCTGAAACTGACGTTTCTCTGTATCTAGTACATTTTGCACAGACTTCCCGGTCTTCATCTAAGATACAGACACATGTTCACGCCATCAGTTGGGCGCATTCACTTGCTGGCTATACAGACCCGTGTGGGTCGTCATTAGTACAAAGTGTGAAAGAAGGTGCACTGAGAGATACAGGTCGTCCAGTGGTTAAAAAGGAGCCTATATCTCCTCAGAATTTAGCTTCCCTTGTAGATTTGTATGGATCAAACTTGAGTTCTTTATTTGATATTAGAATTTCTTGTATGTGTTTGCTCGCTTTTGCAGGTTTTTTGCGTTTTTCAGAACTAGCTCAATTAAAAATGAGTCATGTTCGAATCTTTACTACACATATGATTCTTTATATAGACGGTAGTAAAACTGATGTGTATAATAAAGGTAACGAGGTATATATTTCCAAAACCAACACAAAAACCTGTCCCGTCTCTATGTTAGAGCGCTATATAAAGCTCAGTAATATCAAAGCTTCATCTTGTGAATATTTATTCAGAGGTTTATCTTATTGTAAGAAGTCCAATACATATAAGCTTAAAAAGCCCAACAAACCTCTTTCTTATACAAGAACTAGGGAAATTATTTTGTCAGCTTTTCAGTCTATTGGTTTAGATAAAACCAAGTTCGGTCTCCACAGCTTAAGGTCAGGGGGCGCCACAGCAGCCGCTGTTTCAGGCGTCAATGACAGAGTGTTTAAAAAACATGGTCGATGGAGCACAGACAAAGCTAAGGATGGATACGTAAGAGAAAATATAGAAGAAAAATTGTCAGTTTCTAAAAATCTTGGTATCTGAGTGATCAGTTAATATTCCTTCTTAATTTTCGTCTCTTTCTTTATCTTCGACGTAACTGCACTCACAGAGCGCTTCACATCCTATATCTAGTTATAGTTTTATTTATAAATAATTTATGTTCGTTTGAGTGGAACGAATTAGAACATAAATAAATTTATTAATGTTACTTAAACTCGTCGTTTATTTATTTATAAACTTCTTCTTCTGTTATTTATAGTAACTTAAAAAGTTCCGCACGGGTGATCCCCGTGAATGTAATACATATAGTCATTCGAAGGCTCTGTCTCTAACGCAGTAGACGTGTTTTCAGTTGTATACCCACCCACCCTCCCTGTAAGGTTTATTCAGTTCAGCTTATATTTACGTTTAAATGATACTAATATATTATTTTTGTATTTTGTAGATATCTTGGGATAAGGGCGAATGATTCGTTTTAATTGTATAATATACTAGTATATTAAAGACGTAACTGCACTCACAGAGCGCTTCACATCCTATATCTAGTTATAGTTTTATTTATAAATAATTTATGTTCGTTTGAGTGGAACGAATTAGAACATAATTGAATCTTGCCCCTGAATACTAATTTACTATTTTATAGTTTTTCAAATCTGTTTTTTTATTTATTAATTGGTTATTTTATTTTTTTTAGCGATCAGTAGCACTGATGATGGAGAAGTAATGGGCATTCCGGAGATGGAAATTGAAAAGACACAGGTTCAAAGTTCCACTCCGAAGTCGAAGAATTCGAACGTGTCCGACTTGTCTCCCTTACCATCTTTCAACCTTTCTGGGAAGCAGTGATTGACGTATAATGTGTCTGTTGTGTGTTTTCATGTACGTTTTATTCACGTGTAAACGTCCTTTCTAGTTTTGTGTAAATGTTAGTGAATATTCTAAAAATATAATGATGCTGCAATAAATAATTACAAATTTGAAATTTCCATAGTAATATGTCTTCATCATAATTTAACAAAGGAAAGAGTTCCCTCCACTTACATTTTAATTTTGACTGAAAAGCATAAATATGACGGAATCAAGCTATTTTGAACGTTTCTGTGAAAAATAATTTTTAACTGTTTTTACATAGAATTTAATAGGCAGAAGTACAAAAGGAACTTTTACCCTAACAAATAACTCTTCATCATAATCTAACAAATTTTATTTTGTATTTTACAGTAACTCTTTAGACTATGAGACTTCGTTTGACTCATTGGACTCCTCTAACAATAGTATGAGGTATGTTTCTATTTATTTAATTTATTTGTTAATGACTTAATCAGATGTTCCAATTAGTGATCATTCTTAATCATGAATTGCAAACAAGAACCATTAAAATAACATGAACATGAATTGATTGAATGATTCTCAGTCAGGAATAGTTCACTTGTATTGGAGCTTCACCAGCAATGGTGACATGACAGAAAGTTTGTTTTTTACAATACAGGAATGTCGCCTAACGCGACACAGACATCGTTTTAGGTCGTTTCCAAAGAACCCCCTTGTGGCCAGGATTCGAACCATCTATCTCGAATATTTGAGTGGTACATGGCAATTATTCTATCAACTATCGTAGTTTTGTAATAGACTCTATAAACAATTAACTGACAAAATAAACATACATGTATTGGTCTATATTAAAAAGGGTTAGTATGAAAACTTTTTAACGTTTATTTGTAGGAAACAACTACATTTATTAATATCGATGCGAAGTGGTCTCCAACTTGCGCTACAGCTGACGAATATCGAAGACCAAATCAATGCCATCAAAGGAAATCAGTGAAATATGGATCAGTTCTCATTTTTATGTCCAACAAAAATTTTCAATTAAAATACTGTAAATGTAATTTTTGATATCTGTTATTTTTGTCTACTGAAAACAGGAATTTAATACTACTCACTCAAGATCATTTCACTTATACACGGATAAGGATGCTTGTCTCCTTTTTTCCAGAATTTATAACCAAAAAAATAAATATTATGGCTGCTTACCTTTTAATTTTTCTAATGGTGATAACTTTCCTTCTTGGAGAAAACTTTTTTTTTTAATTAATATTGTTTTTATTACCCAGCAGAAGGGATGCGTGGTGCCAGGGTTGGGTCCCTGGGTTCACCATACTTACAATAATGGCCACAAATTCAGGGAATAGAGAAGGAGATTCCACATTATTAGCGTGAATAAAGTTATCTATCTACCTTTTTTTTTTTGATGTATATCTTTAGCTAATCTTTTTAAATTTTTTTTTTTTTGCTCTCATATCTGTCTTTAAAAGGAATGATTTAGATTTCTCTTTTACACGCTGTAATGTATAATTTCCTTCTCTAATTACATTAGCACTTAATATATATGCATGTAATATCGATTATTTTATAATAGGAATTGTAAATAAAATATATAGATATGACTTCGAAAAAAAATTTTTATATAGGTTACTTTACATCATCAATTTTTGTTCTGGTTATTTTTTTTTTTTGTTTTTTTTTTTTATTTTGTGTGTATGTGTATGTGTGCATGTGCGTGTGTGTGTGTGTGTGTGTTCTACTCTGTCAACCTATTATCATTATAAATAAATTGAAAAGCAAAAGCAGATTAATACCAGTAATAATAATTTATGACACTACATGTAAAGCCAATCATTCCTCACTAAACAGGTCTAACCATGTCCCCCAGGTTTCTAAAAATGTTCCATATGTATTATTTTTTATTGCAATAATTTTTTTTCTAGATCTAACTGAGTTTTGACATATGGTTTCCACGTGATTAAAACTGGTAGTCTGTTGTCAATTCTACATTTATATATGTAGAATCTTGTAATAAGTAGTATATAATTTTGTGGTCTACATTTTCTTATATTACTTTTAATTTCGAAAATTGTACTTTCCCTATTTATATTTATCATATGATTTATTCTTAAATAAATAAAATATTCAACATCTAGCCAAAAGTCATTTGTTATTCTACAATTCCAAAATAAATGATCAATTTTTTCTGGTAATTCCTTACAAAAGGAGCATAGATTATTATCTTTAATATTAATCTTGAATAGAAACTCATTTGTGGATAATATTCGATGATTTATTCTATATTGAAACCAATGTAGTTTAGTATTTTTACATATAGAGAAAGGAATCTTGTACAGCGCTTTCCAGTCCAAAGTTAGATCAAAGCAGGAGTTCCATTTTAATTGACTTTTTGCAGTTTTATTGAAGTTTGAAATTAATATATTATAAAAGTCTTTACTGCCCTTTACATTTTTAAACAATATTCTAAATAAGAAGGGTATATCTAATTGAAATAAATTTATTGATTTTTTCTTTATATTAAGCTTTTTAATATACATGTCAATAGCCCTCTTTATACCATAATATTCTAGAAAATTTGTGTTGACAGCGACATACTTTTTTTTACAAAATCTTCAAAACACATTATATTTCCATCAGCATCCATTATATCTTTAATAAAAAGTATGTTGCTGTCAGCCCACACCTTGTAGAATACTGGTTTATTGTTCACAAGAATATCCTTGTTGTACCAAATATTTATATCCTTTATTTCGTTTATATTTTCAGGGTTTTGATTAGCAGACAGCAAATTCCATGCATCAAAAACATCATTCCAAAAGCCATTATTACATTTTTTCTTTATTTCATTTATATAACAATTTACTATTGTTAACAAACTTATCCATTGTTGTATACATTATCTCAAATATTTTTTTGTAATTTGAATTGCTTTTTGACAAACGTCTGAACCAAGTTATTTTCAGTGCGTTTATAAATTGTTCAAGGTCTACCATTTTTAGGCCGCCATTTACATAATCTTGTATCAAAATATCTCTTTTTATTCTAACAATTGTTGACTGCCAAATAAAGTTATAAAACTTCTTATTGAGATTCTTTATTATTTCTTTTGGAGGATTTGGAAGAGCAATGAACAAGTGGTTCAACTTTGATATTATTTATGTTTTGAGTACCGTAATTCTACCAAGTGGAGTTAGCATTCTCTTTGACTACTGTTTTAAGTCTTTTTCTATTTCTTGTTTTTTTTTCTTGTAATTTAAATTAATCATGGAATCTAAATCTACCGAAAAGTTTATTCCAAGTAAAGTAAATTGACCTTGATTCCAGTCTAGTTTGAATCTATGATTGAATGTCTCACGACTGTATTTCTTACATCCTATCCATATAGCTCTTGTTTTAGCTTTATTGACCTTTAGACCAGAAAGCGATGCAAATTTTTCCAAAATATAAAGCGTTTCTTGTAAGGATGATTCACTTCCATCAAGAAGGATAGTAGTGTCATCAGCAAAGAGTGATAATATAAACTCTTCATCACCTATCTTTATTCCCTTGATTTTACTATTATTTTTCAGAAGAACAGACAGGATCTCAGCACAAATTAAAAAAATATAAGGAGATAAGGGGTCCCCTTGTCTGCAACCTCTAGAAACAGAAAAAAATTCTGAGAGGCAGCCATTTTGTAAAACTGATGAAGTGATGTCTTCTCTAAATACAGTCAACCATCTTAAAAAAGAATCTCCAAAATTAAAAAATTTAAAAACTTTATCTATATATGACCGAGACTGAATCAAAGGCTTTCTCAAAATCAATTGTTAGCAAAAGTCCAGGAATATTTTGACTCTCAGTGTATTTCATCATGTCATAGATTAGTCTAGTGTTTTCTCCTATATATCTACCACTGATGAATCCTGTCTGATCTTCTGAAATAATAGATGGTAAAACTAGTCTTAATCTCTCGGCAATACAACCAGAACCTATTTTATATATAACATTCAACAGTGATATAGGCCTCCAATTCTTCAGAAACTGCTTTGGTTTATCACCCTTTGGTATACAATTAATTATACCTTGACGTTGAGTAACAGATAATTTCCCTGCCTGAAAACCT
This sequence comes from Tegillarca granosa, assembly GCA_029721355.1. NCBI lineage: Eukaryota > Metazoa > Mollusca > Bivalvia > Arcoida > Arcidae > Tegillarca > Tegillarca granosa. Next base: position 972,042 of record JARBDR010000908.1, on the reverse strand, counting down.
TCATTCAGAGAGCGTTTTGTAAAACAGCCTAAATCATTATAAAAAAATTTAAAAAATTCTGCTGTATAACCATCTGAGCCAGGACTTTTATTATTTTTCTTTTTTTAAGAACATTTAAAATTTCATCATTTGTTATATTACCTTCCAAACTTTGTTTTTGTTTATCTGTTAAAACATTAATATCATCTATATCGCCCAGCATATTATCTAAGTCCATATCACATTCATCATTCTTGCCACTGTAAAGGACAGAGTAAAATTTTTTTGCTTCTGCTAGGATAGCTTTTTGTTCAAATATTACAGAATTATCATCTTTTACAACTTTTGGAATAATTTTACTAACATAATTTCTGGATTCTAGATTGCAAAAATATTTAGTTGGTTTTTCACCTTCTTCTATCCATTTAGCCCTTGACCTTATTATATTACCTTTCATTTTTACTTTTCGGTAGTCTTCCAACTCTTTTTTCTTAATATCAATTTCATCAATATTGATAGTTGGACTTTCTTCTAAAAGTTTTATTTTATTCATAAGTTCTTCTTCCTGTTTTGCGGCCATTTTTTACGGTATGATGAATATGATATGGTCTTTCCCCTAATTTCAAGCAAAGCAGCTTCTAAGAATTGTTCATCTGTAATTGTGAACTGAATATCATCATTATCAATTAAATCAATATTCTCAATGTTATACACAGGAACCGAATATTGCAGTTTCACATTCTTTATGCATTCCTTAACTGATTTCACATAATGTGTATCGCCAAGTAAGGAACTATTGAACTTCCAAAGGCCTTTACCTCTTTTGAATTCATTAATTTTAAAAAGTAGAGACACGGATGAGTGATCAGATCTATAACCTGGATTAATTATTACATCTATAATACCGGGTATTAAATTTTCAGATAGAAAAAAGAAATCCAGTCTACTCTGTTTTAAAGGGTCTTTTTTCCGCCAAGTATATCTTTTTTCATCTGGATGTAGTTCTCTAAAGGGGTCAATGAGATTAAATTCAGACTTCATATTTAAAAAGGTTTCTCTTGCTTTTGGATTATTCACACGAGTGTAGTTAAAGGTGTCTAGTTCTTGATCCTGAACTAGATTAAAATCACCAGTGACAATGAAAGTATCACTTTCCGAATGTTCTAAAATTTCTGATATTATTATAAAAAATTGTGGACAGTCCTCATTTGGAGCATATACATTAATTAATGTTACCTTCTTACCCTCTATAGTTAAATCAACTACTATAAGATTCTCATCCGAGTCTTTTTTAATCTTATGAATTTGATAGTCAAAGTTATTATTAAATAGAATACAAACACCTTTTGAATTTGATGAAAATGAATTTAAAATTACTTCCCCACCCCACTCCGATCTTATTATTGGGTATATATTATCTACTAGGTCGCTTTCTTGTAAGCAATATATATTATGAGATTTTTTCCTGAGGAAGTTCAATACATCCTTACGTTTGTTGTATTCATTTAGTCCTCTGCAGTTTGCAGTAAGTACTGATAATGAGTTATGTAACTCCATTTGTATAAAACAAAAAGATTATTTTACTTGTAGTAATTTTTGATTTAACATCAAAGTATAGCAGTATAATCAAAATAAATACAACTAATATTATATGTGAAATAATACCGGTATATACTGCAATATGGGGTTTTACAGTATACTTCAAGTATTTCATAATGTGAAAAATTTTTGTACTTGCAAAATTTTTCCTTAATTAAGGTCAAACAATTCACAAATGCATACCATCAAATACACAAGTGATTTAAAACATTTTCGAACATCAATGGAATAATCTAAACTATTCAACAATATTAAGGTTACTGGTATATAAAACAAATAGATCTCATCATTATGTCGACAAATCAAAAATACAGTTTTCAAATTGTATTGGTTGACAGAGCAGAGGTTGTGTAAGTGTGTGATTATTTGTATTATAAAATAAAATAAAAAAATTCTTGTCCTTCCGAAATCTCATTTATCCAAACACTGTGGGGTATTTTCCTACCATTATTACTTTGTCCATTGTAATGGCAAACTTTCAGTTTCTGTATAAATTTTGATACTCGCACTGTCAAAATTCATCAGTTAAATGTATTTTTAGACTAAGAGGTCCATAATTGACTAATAGAGGTAAACATTGGTTTTTATCTATTATATCTAGTACTGCAAAATCAGACCATAATTAAGTATCCTATTGGTTTCATTTGGATCATCATGTATTAGCCTCTTTCTCTTAGAATTCTTTAGGTACATTCTAAAAACCGGGCATTGTTCTAATTTAACATATAATATTTTTTCCTAGGCCCCAGGGGAACCTGTATACAAAGTTTCAGAAAGATCCCTCCAATAGTTTATGAAATAATGTGACGATAGACATTCATGTTTATAACCCAAAATGGCCGCCTAGCAGACATTTTGTATTTCATATCTGGAAAAAAATATGATATTGCATGACAAGGACTCTTTTATCACTAGTCTTTACGTAGACCCACGATATAATTCAACATTATTCCTAGTCTCCCTGTTTTCACGTTATTATAATACCAATAACAGTATGGATATAAACAATTTATATACAATATAGCATGAGTTTAAACACATTGTCTATTATAAGTGTGAAATGTATTGATACATATTAAGGTATTTATGAGCTACATGAATGGATCATATATTTTCCATATGCGAGTGTCTTTGGTATCCCTGTACTCTAGAAAAATATTGAGGCCCCGGTTCTCTGACTCTTGTTGCTGTTGCTTTACCATCTTTACGTAGTCTATATGCCGTTTGGAGTAGCTGTTTTCTTTGTTGTTTAAGAACCCCTGGTAGATCAGTCACAAGACGGATATTTGTCCCTTTAAGAAGATACCCTTTCGACAACACAAAGTCCCTATCCCTAAGACAGACGAATTTCACAATAATGGGGGGGGGAGGGGGTTTATTTGTAGAAATTTCTCCCGATCCTGACTTTCCCTGACTGACATCATCATAGTCTCTGTGCCTCTGGGGCAGTATGTGAGCGTTTGCAATAAGCATTGACTGGAAAATTCTAATTGTATTCTCCTTTTCAGTTTCGGTAACCTTATCACAAACGTGACATGAAAAAATTATTTAAGGTTTCATAGATGTTTTTGTCTTTTGTAGTTTTGAGACCGTAGATTAATAAGTTGTATTTTCTCGATCTCATCTCTTGATATAGTAGCTGATCATTAATGTCTCTGTACGATTCGTAATTTCTTTGATCAAAGAAATCTAACTTATTATCTAACTTACTCTCAACGTCTTTGATCTGCTCAGCGTTGAAGTCTAATGCTTTCTCTATTTCTGTATCGTCATTTTTCATCTTCATAGTGTCTGCTTTAATCTCTACAAGGTCTTTTTTTATTTCATCTATCTCGTTACTCAATAAATCTGTAAACTGGTCCAACTTCACCGGTTTTTTTTTTTTCAAAACATCGACCTCGTTTTTCACCTCCTCCACTTCCTTCAATTTTACGAGTATAGGTTCCAGGGCAGATTGGATGGTCTGAGCAATATCTTTTTTCAATTTTTCTTGAAAAACAGATTCAATACAGTCCTTTATCGCGCTCAAAGTTATTTTTTCCTGACCTTGTTCACTAATCTTCTCAGTCGCGCCATCATTTTCTTGTTCATTGTCCGCCATCTTTGATTTCTCCGGTATGATAGGATAGGTATTTACTTTCGTTTGACTTCGTGTTAGACAACCCCTGATGTCTAACTGATTATATTGACTTCTTTCTCTTCTTCGTGTGCCTTTGTTTGCCATTTTACGGGCTCATATTTATACATTTTGATGTCAATTTACACTTGTGTAGGACTGCCCCTTAAAAACACGACCGTACTATCTTGACGTCATCACCGGAAGTACTTGGAGAAAACTTGTTTATGAATTTGGTTATTTTTAAGGGTTTTCACAGTATTTGTGATTGTTTTTATACCAAATTTTTAGCGTCCTTTTGATTCTAAATTTAGCAGAGAAACGCTTTTATTTTTAGTACGCACCTTAGAGTATCGCGACATACTATCACGAGGTCATTCCACCTTACATTATTGTGAAATCCCTTGAAAAAATATAAAGAACCATTGCGACATGTCACGACACACCTTGGCAATTTTTTAAATCCCAATTGTATTTAAAAGTACATTATTGGTCTTATTAGTCTTCCCCCATATCTTGGATTGTTGCTAAATACTACCTACCACACCTAAGATTTATGCGACATACCAATCTACCACACCTTAAATTATTGCAACATACGATCATGACGTCACGGCACACCTTACATTCTTGCGAAATTCCCCCCCCCCCTTGTTCTTAAAATAGATTATTACATCATCCACCAACCCCTGAACGTGCCCTCTGAAGGCTCAAAAGCAGCAAATGAGATTACATTTCCTGAGGATGTGAAAAAAAACTTATGTTCTCAGACCACATGTACTTGACTTAAGTGACAGTGAATAGTTGTTTTTTTCTTTCTTTTTTTTTTTTACAGAAAATATCGAATATATGGATATATATAATGATGAATATTTTTCGGAGGAGGATGAAGTATCACAAGTGTTTCCATTAACGGAAAAAGATTATAAACATGAACGGCCATCTATTCGTACAATATATATAAATTTGGATAAAAGTGAGGATGAATGTGGTCATATTATAGAAAACTCGTGTCAATTAAAAAGTTTGAAAGATTTATCAAAAGTATTTTTAAAACAATTTTATATAAGTATCAAATTTATTTTTGTATACATGTCGCAAAAATGATAATATATAAGAAAAAATTTGTTTTACATTTATTCAATAACATTTCCGTTTTTAAATTTATTCAAGAATGCATTTATATGCGTCTATATAAGACACAGTTCCATGTAACATCACATATAGTTCAAATGATAGACGATGGTTATACAGATTGGAAACTTATGTTTGAAAAGTTTCATTTTTGTCTCAAATGTAAGGAGGACTTTAATTGTATTTGGTCACTACATGAAAGTAATCAGGATGTATCATATTTTCCTCTAACAAAAATTTTCAATCATTTATGGTATGTAACTGTTTTGAATCATATATTTATTATCTTATTACCTTATAAAATAGAATTTTTATAATATACTTTTTAAAAAATATTTATCATTTTACTGTAATATCATCAATTCATTTATCAATTTTTTGGAAAACATATTGTTTCAAAAATTTTAGTTGTTAAACAATTGATTGTAACATTTGAACTCATAAAAATATGTATTAACTTACCTAGATTTTCCATGTTTCCTTTTCCTTCTTGTTGTTCCGATGAAAGTAAGAAAGTTCACCACACACTTTGACAACAAGTCTTAAAACACTTGTAATATCTTTCAGAAGACAAAAGTTGTTAAAACATTCGGTTTAAATATGTTCAAGAACAACCAATGGTTTTTAGGAACTTTTAGAATCAGATCGGGCTCATGGCCATTCGACAGTTCAGAAAAGTAGGTTGTCTTCTGTAAAGATTGACGTGTGTTTAGGACAATAGCTCCCTTATTAATTCATAAGGAATTACCGACCTCTGCACATGCATTAATCTAAACTTTCATCTAATCAGGGATTCGAACCTCATTTACATACAGTTGCGTACCAGACATTAACTCGGGTATCTGGACGCCTTGATCTCAATTCATTTTAAAAAGAGAAGTTTATTTATTAGAAACACGCGGTCATTATGACATCTGCATTATGATATTTCATTAACTTCATTCAACACGTAACCTTTTAAGACATACCCTTACAGTGTATAAGATAATTAAATCGACCCTGTAGCAGATGCTTTCAGAAATACCCTTCAATTATCTTAAGATAATTAGATCGGTCACCTACCACATGCTTTCCCCACTCTCTCTTTGTTTTGCACACACCTGCACACACAGACACACCAGGTGATACCACCCTTTGTTTCATCCCCCTTTGTCTTACACGCACGTGTACATGCCATGTGCGTGCCCCTTTGTCCCACAAACGATAGACAATAGTAGGACTCAAGTTGCCCTTAACTACTTATAACCGATATCTGACCATTGCTTGACTATACACTGTGTATTAATTATAACCATAGCTGACCATTAGCCAACATGTACACTATGTATTGTTATATAACCAATATCTGACCATTGCCCGACATGTTCCCGGTCTATAATTATTATTATCTGACTAATAACCGACATGTATTGTTATATAACCAATATCTTACCATTACCCGAGTGTTCTAAACACGCGCTTATGGATCACAGTGCCTATCATCGCCTAGGTTCGAATCCCACTCGGTACAGATCCTAATGTGAGACAGTTTGTCAGTTCGTTTGCCGAAGATAAGTGGTGTTCTCCAAGCACTCCGGTTTCCTCCACCATTCCAGAACTGACCGCCTCGAAATAAAGAATCCTTACTGGGACGTTATAACCAATTTCTGCACACCGAATATTGTTATATAAGCCATATCTGACTAATGCCCGGCATGTATTCTGGGTATTGTTTATCCCATATCTGAACATTACCCGACATGTTCACCGATTGTTGTCATATAACCCATATCTGACTATTTCCCGACATATACACCGAGTATTGTTATATAACCCATATCTAAACATTACCCGACATGTTCACCGATTGTTATCATATAACCCATATCTGACCATTTCCCGACATATATCTGAGTATTGTTTTTTAACCCATACCTGACCATTACCCGACATGTACACCGCGTATTGTTATATAACCCATTACCCGACATTTTCTATGTATTGTTATTATAACCATATCTGACCATTTCCCGACATGTACACAATGTATTGTGTATTTTTTCAAATTGTTTTAAATAAAACAAATTTGTTAAACCCGATCAAATAAAATCAAAGTAAGAATTAATGAATGAAAGTTACATTACTTTTTTTTATGCTCGAGCAAGCGTCCCACGACTGTCGCATTGGCTACCATCAACTGAATATTCCCACATTGGGTATCAAAATAATAAACTGAAATATCAAACATAAATTTAAATTTGAACGTTGTTATTAAACTATTTGCTTTCTCTTCAAACGTATGAAAAGTAAAAAATATATTCACAACTGTTTAAACATTCTGATTTCAGAAATTTTTCACATTCAATTGAAACTGTAGTATTGTCTTGATAAAATAAATGTACACTTTTAAAAATTTCAGAAAAAAGTATCTATATGCTTCGAAACATGAAGATATGCATTATGGAAGCTAAACATTCAAATTATAAAAAATTTATTCTCATCGGCATTCCAAACTTCTCATCTTCTTGCCAGTAATACCCCGTAAAATTCTGAAATGAGGTTTACCCGTAAACTTTCGCATGGTGACCTACGTAGACACGGGCACCGAAGATACATGTTCCAGTGTTTTGACACCATCATAAGTCACAGAAGTAAATATTTATTATAAATAATCAAAGATAGTTTTGTTTTACGCTGTGTATTTCATAATGCATTCTTTAACTGTATTTCACGATAAAATTTTAAAAAAAAAATGCATTATGACAATATTTTTATTTTCATCAGCTATATTTATAGGGAGCCGGTGTAACGAAGAATTATGACCCGGGTTAAAAATTGACCCGGGGGTTATTTTTCAACGTTGAATAATGAGACCGAAGATGTTGAATTTTAGACCCTAGTCCGTTGAAAATTGAACCGCGTCGTTGAATTTTGATCGGAAAACCGGTTCAAAATTCAACAACATAAAAGTAAATATCAATGAACTTAGATCATAAACCATGATTTTTTCAAATAAAAAAATTCAGTTAATTCCTCTATTTTTCTTTATAATCCTAAAATTCAATGATTTAATATTCAGGAAATGTTAGATGCGATTGATATATATTGATATTGATTGATATATAAGTCATGTTTTATTAAAGGGTGTGGGGGTGGTGGTGTTGGTTCGTTTAATGTGCTTTGTTTTGGTCATTTTGTTCTATTGGGTGGGGGCATTTTTGTGATTTTGTTTGTTTGGAGGTTTTGTTGGGTATTCTTTTTTTTTTGGGGGGGGGGGGGAGGGGTATGAAAAAATCTAACACAAACAGATAACCCTGATTTTTCGCTGCAAATCCTAATAGACGTGCCATGTGCGGGTCCAAAAATCCCATAAATTTTATTTTATTTGATAAAGAATCATTATTAAAACGCAAAAATCAAAACCAATAAATGCCGTAAAATTAAAAACATTGTCATTGTTATTGACATCATATGGCCTCAAACATGGTAATAAGTTAACCGTGTATTGCTGGACATTGGGTGATCTCAATAATTTAACTTATTATTCTGGGAAAATTAACTTTTAAATTTAATATTTGATAAGTAGTGTCGTAACATTTTATTTGTATTTACAAACATCCAGTAAATTCAAAATTTGCAACATGACAGTAGATGTAGATCAGTCTCATAGAGCAAATTTCAATGAAAGAGATATAAACAATTAAAAATAATTTGTAGTTTGGGTCAATTTTCAACAGGGTCAATTTTCCAAGTGTTGAGGTCTTCAGCAATTAAAAAATATATATCAAACCGTTGAAAAATGACCCCGGGTATAAATTTCACGACTTTTAGTCTCAGTTTTTTCAACGTTGAAAAAGCACCCGCGGGTCAATATTCAACGTTGAAAAATGAACCCCGGGTCATTTTTCAACTCGGTCAATATTCTTCGTTACACCGGCTAAAAGACATGGCCACTGAGGCCATAATCATGTCGCATATCAAAGCACCATATAAACTGCAAAATTTATACATATCGTCCAACTGGTATTTTTGTTAACAGGTGGTATCACACTTGAATTAACTTTACAGCATAGTGTTAAATTTAACTTAAGTTAAAATAACATAGTATTTATTGAATACTTTGTCTTTAAAATCAATTTTGGCTTTTTACCTACAGTATATGAAACTACATATACACTATATGTGTCTTCGAAATAAAGCGCATGACACACATAGCATTATTGAAAATTACAAAAAAATTGATCTTGCAATGCTACGCATCCATTTCAATCTTTGAACATTATTCTATGTTCACTTTAGTTGGTACGACATTAAGCTGTAAGATGTAGCTTGGACATCATTTGTATTGCATAGTGGAAAAACTTAAAGAGACAACGTTTCATCTCAAAGTATGGTGGATTATTTCTGACATCTACATAATTTTAGTCGACATAAAATTGTCTTAAGTATCTAGGTATTGTTTGTGTTTTTGTTGAACTGTGTGCTTGTTTGATCTGTCCGTTTTAGGTTTATTTTTTATTTTCCTGTTTCCTTGTATATTTTTTAAATTAAACTTTTCCTTAAAATCAGTGGACAATATCAGACATATTTAGTCGTAGATCTTAACCTACTACCTATCAGACGTAACTTTCATGCCAGATATACGACACCACTTACACTACTCATGCTTAATGCAAACAGGGTAATTCTACGCCTTTGATTTACGACTGTAGTACGCCCAGCGTTACCTTACGTTGGCTTTATGCGCTCGGCCTCTGAAGGAGAGCCGTGTGACAAAAAGTATCCTACATCGTATCGCAAAAGTTTAACAAATTACCTGTATACAGGTCTAAAATTATTAAATCCCAATTTCATGAATTAAATAAAAAGAATGTATCAGTTTGTCACATCATATAATTGTTATAATATTGACTGGGACGTAGAACCAGTTTTAATAATAATAATAATAATTATTATTATTATTATCATTATTATTCATAAAAGGTTTATAAATAGAACGTATTATATGTTTGTTATGTGACATTTAACTCTTTGGGACTTTACTTTTTGGTAATGAAATCTGATACATGAGAGCACAAACAAGACATATAGAGGTGTTCGTCAGAGCAGTGCAATTAATTTTATAAATTGTGCTTTTTAATTGCTTAAACGGACATAAAACATTTGTGCAAGAGTGGAAAGTGTCACAAAACGTTCTCTGATGGAGAGTACAGTTGAAAAAAACGGAATTTTAGTACAAAACATACCGCAAATGGATGACCTATTTACGGACAATAATTTCACAGGACAAAGTAATGGCGCCAAATTTACCTGTACAGGTATCCATTGGAAAACATAAACAAACCCAAGGTATGTGTAATAATGAGAACAATGTTTTAAATACTAATGCCACCATCACCCCTCGTAAAAGACCTTCATCAGGTGGGACATTAATTGATATAAGTGGCAAAAAGCATATCAAGCTGGATGAAAACGTACAGCCGGGGGGTTCAGATGACGTTATAGTGCGAATGATCTCGGACTTGTCAACACAGTTTAGCAGACAATTGAAAGAGATGTGTTGTGTATTGACAGACCGGATGAATGAATTAGAAGTTAATCTTGAAAATAAACTGACTGATAAATTCACAAAAATGATCAAAACTAAAGTGTCCGAGGAAGTTAAACAGGTGGCGGAGAAGGTCAAGGTCGAAGTGAGAAATGAACTGTGTGATATCAAAAGCGAGGTGAAATCATATGCTGAAACTGTCAAAAAGAGTTTAGGCTCAGTAGCGAGAGCGAGAGACTTGAACATTGTTGTAAGGAATCTAGAAGAGGACCCACGGGAAAAAGATGACCCTAATATAACTAAATCGAAAGTGGTAGGCATGATACGCGATGTTCTTAAAATTGGTGATGTAAAAATTACACACGCTGAAAGGAAAAAGAATAGAGCTAAGCGTGGTCCAGGTGTTGTTATCGCTGGAATTGAAAGTGTAGAACAGAAGAGAAAGCTGATGTTTGCTAAACGCGATCTACGTAAATATAGAGAATATGAAAACCTATTCATTGAAAATGACATTTCTTATGAAGATCGTGTAAAAGATTCAAATATCCGAACAATTCTAAAGGAAATAGGAAAGGAAAACAAGTATTCTATAAACAATGGTCTTTTAGTTAAAAAATCACCTGTTGAACAAGTTGACGAAATAAGGGAAGTCAACCGTGACAGCCGCACTGCAAGTAGAGGAAGTCGGTCAAGCGGAGAACGTCGGTCAGTTAGAGAACAAAACAGTAGGCGGGGCAATAGCAGATTTGAAAGCAGAGATGGGCGCAGAGAATAGGAATTGAGGCTCGGATTTTGGAATGTAGGTGGTTACTCTAAAAAGGATAATGACAATAAGCGTTTTAGAGATTCAGTAAATTAAAAGTTTGAACTTGGATATATTTGGTGTTTGTGAAACTTTTCGTCAAGGAAATGAAACTTTGAATTTAGACGGTTATAGATTTATTGGGAACAATAGTAAATATGTACATGTAAATGCTAAACGAGGAAGTGGCGGCATAGGGGCTTTTTTTAAAGAGAGCCTATTCAATAACTTTACTGTGGAAGTGTTAGATGACTCAAAGGAGGATATTATGTGGTTTCATATCACAGATGGAAGTGATATTTCGTATCGCCTGTGTGTTTGTTATCTTCCACCGGGACTATACAAAAAGTCAGGTCGATCCGGAACTGTTCTATACAACGCTTTTGGAACAAGTATATTCATATCAAAGAAAGGGGAAAATTATAATAGCAGGGGATTTTAATTCACGAATATGACTTAATTCGGATTTTATTGAAGGCGTCGATAGCATTATGCCAAGAGATATTATAGATGAAATACACAACCACAACGGGAAACTGTTAATTGACTTTTTAGTCGACAGCAATTTCAGTATTGTTAACGGCAGAAAAGGACAACAAAATTTTACTTCCGTTTCTCATCGAGGGAAAGCAGTCGTTGACTATATTATTATCCACATGAAGATTTTGGTGATGTTCAGGATTTCAATGTTCACCTCGTCACGGATATAAAGAACAAGTTAAACTTCCAAAATTTGAATTCCTACCCGGATCATTCAGTTCTGGAGCCTGTGTGTTAAATTAAATTATAGTGCATATAGCGTTCAAAGTGAAAGTGTGAAAAATAAGTTTGAAAATGTTAAAAAGTATAATGTGTCTAATATTCCAGAAGATTTTCTAAAGGATCCGGAACAAGTATCGGAATTGCTTAATACAATATCGAAAATAGAAAACCAGTTATCAGAAAGAAATGATGTGAATTCGGCGTTTGAATCGTTTAAGGAGTTAATTCAACGAGAAATGGATAATAAACTTCCATGTTTTAAATTACGTGCAACAGATCAAGGGATTAAACTAAATAAATCAATGAAAAAGGAGTACTGGAACGAGGAACTTCAGCAGTCTTGGAAACAAAAGTGCATTAGTGAACAAAATTGGTTAAAACATTCTGGGTCAACGTCCCAAAGGAATCGACTTAAACAGGAATTTTGTAGTAAACAACGTGTGTTTGACAATCTATTACGCAAAGCAAAGAGAAGTCACTAATTAAAGCAGCAGGAAAAACTGTATAGACTAGCAAATCAAAACAACTCACGTGATTTCTGGAAGAAAATTGGAAAAACTGGCATATCTAATGACAGGGACAATCTCAAAATTCCTGAGGAAATAATTCAAGGGGATGGTCTTGTAAGTAGTGATATAAACTTTGTTTTAGATAAGTGGAAAAATGACTATAGTAATTTGAATAATAATACTATTGGTTCTGGAAATTTTGATGATGCATTCTTAAATGATATACATGACCAGTTAAGCTCAGATTTTTCTCAGGTTAATGTTGATAATTTACAGTTAAATGGACCTATTACTAGACTTGAAGTATACAGTGCTATTGGGCGTCTTAAGCACAAGAAATCAGCTGGTATAGATAATATTCCCAGTGAGGTTTTAAATAATGCAATATGTGTTAATTTATTACATCAGATATGTATTTTGTTTTGAACATGGTGAAATCCCAGTAGAATGGTGTAAAAGTATAATAATTCCTATTCCTAAAAATGATGGCAAAGATCTTAGAGATCCACTGAGTTACAGAGGCATTTCACTTATATCAATCCCATGTAAGGTATATGCCGATATTTTAAACTATAGACTTGTTCAATGGTTGGAAAGTAATGATATTTTAGCAAATGAACAAAATGGTTTTAGAAAGCAAAGAAGTTGCCTTGATCACATTTATTCATTCTATAATATTGTTAACAATAGAAAGTTGACTAAGCATTCTACTTTTGTAAGTTTTATTGATATAAGAAAAGCGTTCGACAGTGTAAACAGGGATTGCTTGTGGTTTAAGCTTAGAAATATTGGAGTATCAGATAAATTTTTACATGCTGTTAATTCACTGTATTTTAATGTGCAATGTACTGTACGTGTTAACAGTCATCATACTGAGTTTTTTCCAGTTGATAGTGGTGTAAAACAGGGCTGTAAAATTTCACCAACTCTTTTTTCCGTTTTTATTAATGACTTAGTAGAAAAAATTAACAACTTAGAGTGTGGTGTGCAAGTTGATAATGATATGGTGTCAGTTCTATTATATGCTGACGATATAGCTCTAATTGCACCTTGTGAAAACAACTTACAAATGATGCTTGATTGTGTTAATAACTGGGGTTCACGATGGAGATTATCTATAAATGGTGAAAAAACTAAAGTTATTCACTTCAGAAATACGTCAATACTGAACTCAGATTTTGTTTTTAAATGTGGTAGTAAAAATATTGATTTTACAACTACGTATAAATATCTAGGTTTTTGGTTTCATGAGCATCTAGACTTAAAGTTTCATGTGAGAGAAGTTTGTAAATCTGCTAGTAGAGCATTATCTGCTTTGTACACAAAGTTCATTAATTGTGGAGGTATGCACTATGATGTTTATACAAAACTATATGAGTCGTTAGTAGAACCAGTAATTGTTTTATGGTTCAGCTATATGGGGGTTAAACTCATATCGTGAAGTACAAGTGGTTCAAAATAAAGCCTGTCGTTATTTTTTGGGCACATATAGAAATGCATCAAATATAGCAACTAGAGGGGATATGGGATGGAACTCTTGTAAATCAAAACAAATGTTAGAAGTTTTACGGTATTGGTGTCGTTTAAATGATTGTTATTTTAACAATATTTTAAAAAAGGTTCATAATAGTTTTTTAAATAGGAATATTTTTAGAAGTTGGGAAAATAGAGTTAAAGCTTTTATCGATGAGTACAATTTGTGTGATATTTTAAACTCAGGTTTTTCAAGTAAACATAAATTAGCACAAGTGAAAGAAGTTTTATGTGAAGTAGATTTTAATGAGTGGTATGAGTCATTATGGAATGACACAGGGTCTTTTAAATGGTTATAAGTTAAGAACATATAGGTGTTACAAACAATTTTTAACAACAAGTGAATATGTCAAACGTGTACATTTTAGAGACCACCGTAGAGTTTTAGCAAATTTTAGAAATGGTTCGTTAAAATTAGCTGTGGAAACGGGGAGATATACAGAGCCTCCTACGCCTTTTTTAGAAAGACATTGTAAGTTTTGTAATATAGGTGTTTTAGAAGATGAAAGACATTTTTAATGAGTTGTAACTTTTATGAGGATTTTAGATATGAGTGGTACAGTAAAATGAATACTTTTTATACAGATTTTAATGACTTGAGTGAGGAAGATAAATTTATTGTTTTAATGAATAATATAAATATTCAGACTTTTTTAGCAAAATGTATTTTAAATATGAGTAATAGAAGAAGTTACTTTTTAAACAGATTGTAAAACATTTTCTTTTTTTTAATGATGTGTTTTAATAGACTAGTATAAATGATGTTTGATTTGTCATATAAGTCTTTTAGGCTGAATGTAAAAGCTTTTATAATTAGCAATTATGTAGTAGTTATTTTTAGTAGTATATTGTAGCTTTTATATATGACACTTAAATAAAATATTTTGATTGATTGATTAATTGATTATAGTTTTCACGTCAAGACTAATCAGAAATGAACTCTGACGATATTGAAAAAACTGGGGTTAGTATGACTAACGAGAAAGAATTTCTAATTTAAAAAACATCTGTCAATGATTGGGAATTGTCAAAATACATGCGGGTTACAAATGACAACATGTGGCCAATCAAAACTTGTTATTTTATTTTTTCCTTGGTAACAGACAATACAATATTGTAAAGTTTGGATTCACTAAAGTGTTTTCTGCCAAACTTTTGGACTTGCTACACACACGATTTTTAGCCGGATTAATATCAATAATTTCAACAATATTTTATTCAATTTTTAAAATTTATATTAATTAAGATTTATATTATATATTAATTCAAATCTATTTTTTTTTCGCTGATTAATTATCAGTTTTATTTTTTTTGTGTAATTATTAATTTAAGTAGTATTGGTAATCGTAGTTTATTTAAGTTTGTTTTAATTAATCCGTCTAAAGTTCGTTTATATCTATTCAAAGCAGGATTTGTGATTTGGCCGCGCAGTGAAGGTGAGTACATTTTAAATGTTGTTATAATAATAATAATAAATATTATTTATTTATTATTATTATTATCATCACTTATTTTATTATTATAATAGAAAACAAGTAGACAACCCCACTTTTTAAAATTTTACCATTCAATACATTAAAAAAACGGTATTATATATTACAAGAACATTAAGTCATTCTTACTTTTAATTTGCGGGATTTTAAAATGCCTTTATTCGAAAAAGGATTAAACTCGCAACCAAATTAAAAACAGAAAAATTCAACCGACTTCTCAAATATAAAAAATATCACAACAATACAACAGAATAAAACAAATTTATAAAACAGCTGATTATTTGTGTAAAAAATCAAATTATCGATAAAAGATTCTGTATTTGTTTATAAATCTACAAAGCATTCTGTGCATGTATTTGTGTATTAATCAACACAGAATTTTGTATAAGACTAAAATTTTGAAATAGCTTGAAAAGTATTAAGGTTTTGGTAAAGGCATGTACATTACGATATTGTAGATATTGATATAACGACCATTTTATGTATAGGTAAAAGGTCATATAGTCATAGGTTCAAAGATCTAGTTAAGAATAAGAATACTGAAATTGTAAATTATATTTTTTTAAGTGTCATTCACTAATTTTTTATTTTTGTATAGGAATTTTTTTATGTGCTGATTTTTTAATACTAGAGTTAAAAATTTCAATAATATCTTTATGTGACTAATAATAATAATAATAATTAAAATTATTATTATTATTATTGTTATAACAGATGATATTTCTTCGCAAATAAGACATATATTTATCCTAAATACTAGAAAGATTTATAATAAAAAATTTAGTCCTTGTTCTTTAAAAGTAGCAGACAAAAAAAACCAACTTAAAGATATAGGAACCATTGATAAAAAACAGTACCAGTGAGCCTTAGAAAAAAATACTAATTTCATTGTCCTCCTCAAAATAAAATTGAAATAAAATTGAAAAAAAATTTTGAGAAGAAACAAAATAAAATTGAAAAAATTTGGAGAAGAAATTTTAGTCAAAATTATAAATTTAGAACCAGAAATTATAAAAATTAGCATTTGGCTAAATTGGTGCAAGTTGCAGAGCAACCCGTAGTCATGTTTTTATATTAAATTCCTAAGAGTCAGTATAAGCTCTGTACGGAAGCGCATTTGGAAGTTGAATTTAAAAAAAAATTCAGTATCACAAATTATAATCAATTGGAACGAATTATTATCCATTGCAACAAATTCAGCGACTAATATATAACCAATGGGAACCGGGATAACAATCTATGGAAATAAATTTCTTATCCGTGGGAACGAATGTATGATCTTTGGGAACGAAATATAATCCATGAAAACGAATTACTAATCCATGGGAAGGAGTTATAATCCATGGGAACGATTATATATCTATTTACTAATCCATGGTCCGAACTTATTACTAATAGCCATGATGATGAGTTTGTAGAATCGTATTCACGGTGTCTGAACGGAAGTGTACAGAAATTGGTAGCTCTGTTCGCCGAAGCGAGAAGGAGGTCAATCAAACAAGGTAGGTCATTATATTCATCTGTCATACCTGGTCTATTTGATTACACGTTCTTCATATCTTCATTTTAACAATTTACGAGATGTTGTAAATATCTGCTGAAGCTGACCCTAGGTAAATCGCACGATTTGTAGGGAAAAAAGTGTTTTGAACACTGCGGGTTGGGTATAATGACAGCTGATCGTCGTGGAATTTTCAACTGAAATACGTGTTTGATTCAATTGTTTACCTATATGTTGATGATTTTGTCTTTATAAAGCAACAAAGGCATACCCGAGTTAACGATTTGCATAGAGATAAGCTTTTTATATGAAAATTCGACTTTTCTATGCCACTTCTAAAAATTCAAACTGTACCGGTAGCTCTTCGGCGAAGTTTACTGATTGTACCGATAGCTCCGTATTCATTGTGTTGAAATAAGCATGGATTTAATTGGAAAACGTTTGAATTTTCAATAGAATAATTACTAATGAAATGTTATATTTTCTTTATTTCAGATGGATGAATCATTTGTACTGTCGGGGCTAGAGGAGTCGTTTGTTGAAGAAACTGTGAAAAGCACCATGGCATGTGATAAGTGTCAGTTCAGTACTAAATATGGATCAAGTTTAAAAAGACATAAAACTTTGAAACACACAAAAAAAACGGAGTCACAGTCGTCAAAAGCTTTTGTCTGTGATCAGTGTGGAAAGGAATTTAAAACTATGACCGGCTTAAGAAGCCATGACAAAAATAAGCATAAGCAGACGTTCAAGTACACGTGTTCTGTATGCAATCGTGGATATAATGGATTGTGGAATTTCAACGGTCACTTGGCATCTCATCATGAAGTTATGAGAGAGATGTGTAAGACATGTGGTGCAAAATACCAGTACAAAAAAGTCTTCTTCGTCATAGCACTTATAAGCACAGCGATTCTAAGCACTCCTCATTGATATGTAGTCAGTGTAGCGACGAATTTGCAGATAAGGATTCTTTACGCTATCATACTCGGGTACAACACAAAGGATACCGATATATCTGTAAGCACTGCAGCAATCCCTACAAATGGCGATCCAGCCTTTTGTATCACAACCGATCTTGTTCAAAGCCACTGAACGTTCTTCCAGCCACTACTCGTACTAGTGATTAACACTTCCAATCATGTATACAATATTTGCATGACATTTTACTGTCTTAAATAATTAAGTTACTACTGAAACCAATCTTTGTATTTTTATTATATCGAAGCAAAAGTATTGCAAAAAATATACTTAAAGTTTGATACCACACACACACACACACACACACACACACACGTGCGCCTGATGCCGGTGTCAAGGTAATTTCGTTCATTGTCAACAAGTATTTTGTATAACCTTTGATGTTTATACAATGTTTATGTCAACCTTTTTTAAATTTGAACATAGATAAACAAAAACATATGTCCAGTACTTTTGATGCAAATAACCACGTAACTGTAGACTGTATAGCTCAACCAGTTTGACCTGGCGCATGACCTTTAATTAGATTTTGTCCTAGCCGCATTCAAACTTTTTGAGCTGTAATTGGATAATTGTGTGAAGAGTGGTTTATTTTGAACATCCTTGTGTCATGTGCTATTTTTGAATTTTTATGAAATAAATGCATTCAAAAATAGCACATGACACGTATAATTTTCGACTTCAAAGTTTTGTTTTTAAATTATTTCTCATTAACACTAAAAGTGTAATTTTATGTGTAAAATGTGTACCCATTCCTTTCACACTATATTATGAGTATGCCAATATTACAGATAGTATATATATTGGAAATTTGTTGTGATCATTCACTCTAGTCATTTAGCAGAGTTTTTGTTTATTTTTGTTCAATAAAAGTTTATGATAATATATGAGATTTTTTTGTTTAAAGTTCTTCATCTAAATCAATCCCGAGCCGGACATGAGGCAGAATTTTAGTTTCATCACATCTATGGTGCTGTCGTACAGGCCGAGCTCCCCTACTTGTCATTCCGGGTTTGCTTATTTCACCCCTTTTTCGTTTACAAAATTTCCTCTGACTTCTTGCTTGTAAATCAAATATGTGGTTTCTGAAATAATAAAGCATGATGTTATGGCTAGCTTAAACTGTTACTCCACTTGAAAATTGTGGGTTGACTGTATCAAAGGGTCAATAAGAGTTCGTCCGTCTGTCTGTCATGTTCTGCACTATATTACTCGACGCAACTTTAACCGAACCAAACATTGCAAAATCAGGATTTTGATTCTTGTATAGATGAAGAGTATAGCGTTTGAAGGAGATTCTGAATTGTATACGTGAAGAGGTGTTAAAATGTATCACATTAACGTAGAGAACCATTGTCTGTTATTAACGTGTGGTATTGATTCTTTAATCAAATAAAGCCTGATACATCACCATTAACTGGAATTTGCAGATGGTACTTCAGAAAGCAACTTGAAATTTTAGCGTCAACTAATTTTGGCAAATCATGCTGTTATCACGGACTTTTGCGTTACTATACTCCGTTGAATAATTTTGCCCAGAAAGTTATTGATGTCTCTAATTTTGCGTTTTCTGTATTAATTAAACGCTAAATGAGCTCGAGAAAATGATGGTAAAATTTTTTCCGAGCTAAGAGAAAAAAGTTCACAACTGATGAAATCAAGCTTGTCATATGCAAAGATACACATATTTTACCTTGGTTCAACTGAATGCAAAATAACAGGATTCACAAAAACTTGATGAAGCTTCATTTCTGAAAACTGTAAAAGTTCATGGATTGGATACATTTTACTTCGACTTGTGTGCATATGAAACGCCCTGAAAAAGCATTGAAAGACACGATTATTACATTGTGTTATTTTGGTATAATTTAGATATTATATCAACAAGTAGCATGAACTGGAGAGGTACATTTGAAGGTGTTAGCTGTTCCGACATTTTGGATGCAGTACGTGAATTCTGTTGTATAGGAACTAAAAAGCAATGCTCTAATGTTACAGTAGAATTTTGCACTTAAAAAGCACAGCTATGTGCAAGTGTTTTTTAAAAGAGATATGTTTATTTATAAGGCAGTTCGCAAGTTAAAAAAAACCACCCATTTGTTTTCTGCTTCTTTTACGAGATTATTTGCTTATAGTCCATGTGAGCTGATGGCAGAGCGAAGTGTGTGTGTGTGTGTGTGTGTGTGTGTTGTGTGTTTCCCTTGTTAAACTCTATTTTTGACGTCCAAAACTTCTAAGACGATTTCAACGAAAATAGGTAAGAATCATGTATGGGTTATTGCAATTTAGGTTTGTTCAGAAGGAAAGTCATGGCTACTAAAAGTAGGTCACTGTGACTTGATTTGATTGCAGAAGGAAAGCTATCACACTTAAACTATTACATAGTAATCGGCAAGCCTGGTCTCTGACTGAAATATTCAACCCCTCGGGTGAGATTCCCTATCTTACATGGATATTCATAATAGATTTTTTTTATTGTTTCAATTTATTAATTTCATGGATGTAGCTGCTTCCCCTGTGTTGATTAACAATGTGTTTGGTTCACTTTTGTACTTACTGGCTACTATTTGCTCTTTTGTATGAACTTGTTATATTTTGGTAATAAATAAAGAAAAGCGACATGTGGTTTCCTGCTTCGATATTGTCTTACAATGGTGATGAAAATAGGGTTAAGGTCATGATCTATATTGTGTCCTTTGTGTTTCCTACTAATTTGACTGTTAGTTTATTTTGCATTAAGTTGACTACTTTCAAAGATATTTACACATAATTCGCCGAGCATTTCATGTTGCCCCATTCATGATAAAAAGTTAATTCTGAGCCTATTTGCTACTGAATTTTTGCATTAGTTGCTCTTCTTAATGTTTAATGCCATGTAAGCAACAGGCCAATCGGGTCTCTTGTTTCTTTTGTTTATGTATACCTGTTAGGGTCTTGTCTTGCATTTATTAGTTCACATACTTTACTTAGTGCCGTTGGTATGTCATCTGGTCGCATGATTCCTGCCCCTTTAGGATCAAGATCTTGGAATTCTCCGAACAGATTTTCAACCTCTAGACTTCCCATGGCTCTAACATTATATGTTCCTTGCTTAATGAAAGGGTATATTTGAATTCTCCGTTCAATATTGGTCATGAGGCCTTCATACATAACAATAGGCATCCCCTTTATGTGGCTACCAGGCGGTGGAAATTTATTAAGTATACACCACGCAACAACCATTCCCGAAAAGATAACCGCCGACGACATCTCTCTATGGCTGATAAACCCGGATTATCTTCTGCTTCATACCACTTACGGATAAGCGAACAAAACTTTGCTTCTTCAACGTCGCCGTTCCCTCTCATTATTTCCTCAACCTCACTGGAAAATGTTTTTAAAGCATACGCATTACTCTGTTTATCTACTAAATCTTCCACTAATGCAATGCTTAATCCACTATCATTATTGTGACTATCCCTTGCCACTTTAACCCATGCTTCCTTTCTGATGCCAGCTTCTATCATACCGGTGCTGCAACACTTTACCCGAGCATTGGCAAGTATGTGGTGACAATCTAAGAGGTGAAACATATGTATGAATCGCTCTGGTACATATTCTGGTATAGAATACCAGTTCAGAAATTTATCTAATCCGCTGATTTCAGTTGGTTCGTTTAATATGCTATCCCTTTTCCATGATTGCAGCCTATCTGGGAATATATGCTTTGCATATATAACGTTACAAATGTCTTTTGGAATGTTTGAAATGCTTCTTTTACAAATTGTTTTGAGTGACAACAACGGAGACTTTCTAAGCTTACTTGTTTTGTTCAAGTTGCTACTATTTGGGTGAAATAATGCCATCTCTATTTGATTCATAAGTTTGTCCTTGCTCCACGCTTTAGAAAATTTTATGTTTGGATTTCCTTGCTGCAAAATCGTTAAGCATACTTTTAAGCTCTTCTCTTGTAAAAGCAAACTTTTTATCGGTAACTGATTTCAGCATTTCTTTCAAATTCAATAATGATGATTTTATTCATTTTTTAGAACGGGAAGGCACGTTTGACTGAACTAATTTGTCTTTTATCTTCGACAGTGTCTCCTCAGGAAAGTATGTCATCAGCAGTATTTGCTACTGGGCCTATTTCTTCGTTGTCCGTTTCCATACGCTCATGTACGAATTCACAAGCCTCACTAACTTCCATTTGTATTAGAGTGGCATAAGAAAAATCCAAACTTCCAGAGGAATTGCAATCCAGTTCACTAAACAGGAGTTGTATATCGTTAGACGAGTTGTCGTCAGATCTGACTGTGTCTTTCTAAATAGCAATATCGGTCATTGCATCCACAATTTGATCATCTAGATTCTGAGCTATTTCAGATGGTAATGTATCTAGCAGTATATTTCTCTGTTCGATTTGTTTATAAGAATTATCTGACTCTGTTTCTTTGGTGTTTTTACCAGTATTTTGTTTCAGTAAGCTGTATACTGATTTGAAAATGGTAAATGGACGATCGCTGTTTTTGAGAGAGTCAACAATGATCGGTCTTGTTATATTTCCAAACGCATCTCGTATAATCGAACACTTTGTTTTCTGTATGAAGTTGTCAAATGATTTTGTTTGAAGTATATTAGTATTGGTCATTAGTTTTACAATATCGGATTTGGGTTTTGTCTTTGCTTCTTTAAAAACGTCTTTTTGCAACTGTAACATTGTAAACGGCTTGCCAGTATTGGATCTAACTGCCATATTGTACCACTGGCCGTCATATGATACAACTGGCACATAAATTCCTCTTTCATAACAAGCTTTCAGGATGTCATCTGCCATTTTACGCATGGCGTCTGTGGCCATACTGTAACCTTTCATCGCGTAACCAACTGGGACGGAGTACTGTTGCTCCCAAACTTGTAGCCGATCTAGATCTGATACCAAAAATACTAATACTTCGCTTGCCATATGTCTACACAGTGAATATGGCTCCTTTGTACTTTCCTGCATATCAAACAGTAACGACTGGATATCTGGGACTGTATTCATACGTTTTCTAGTTTGACAGATGGTCTCGTGAGCATTATAACCGATCTCACTTGAATCCGTTGAACAGTTGTCATGACTGCAAACCTTAGCTGTTACAGATTTAACTTCACAAATAAATCCAACTTTATTGACACTGTACGTCTTTAACAAATTTGTTAATTCCTTGACCCCGTCTGTCAGTTTTTTCGGATAGCTGCCACTTTCCTCTCCGTAAATTACTTTTGCTTGTTCCAGTATAGTTCGCCAAAGACTGTTGTCGAATTCTGCTTTAAAGACTGATGAGCTCTCAGTGCTGTAACAGACGAACAGTAGATAATCCGATTTCTGAACTGCCATTTCGCTGAGTACTTGAATAGAATAATAATAAGGTATTTTGTAATATACTGGTGTAGTATATACTTTTCCGGGAAACGGGCATTTTATTTCGACACCAAACTCTGTGGAATTGTTAACAAAATCGTAGACTTCATTTTGCTTTTTAATGCTTCCATCAGGACTAACAACTAAGAAAATGTCGTTTTTGAAAAACTGCACATGGCATCCCTCTGCAATGAAGACCATGTCCGGAAAAAACACAGGCAAAACCTTGGATACCAATGTAGCTATCGCATTAATTTCGTTATCTACCCCATATTGCATTCTTTGTTTTTCGAGATCTGTATATTCCGGTACAGTTGGAGTTTTGAAAACGTTATTATAGTGTTGCTGCTGTTTCTTTAATCGACTTAATCAAAGAGCAGTATGCAGTGTACTTCCAGTCACTTTTGCAAATCCTCTGATCTGTTTCCATAGTTCTGATCTTTGTTTAACATACATAAAGTCAACGAGATTAATTTCTTCATGAGATACCTCTTTCTCTATTCCAGTGAAACAAACATAATTTGCCTGATTAGAGAGGTCGCAGACAGGACCGTCACAGAATTGTTCCGATGAATGATTGATTTCTGCAATTACATATGAAATACTGTCAACAAGTCTTAATAACCGGTCAATACATAATCCTATTTGAAACAAATAGGTTTTGATACTACTAATAGCATATGAATATTTGTTCTTAAGTTGTTCATTAATGCATACTTTCTTCAATTTTTCAAGTGTGGTTTCTTTCGTAACCCGAATCGACCTCAAGTCACGTAACCGTGTACTTAGTCTCTGAATAATGTCCTTAGCAATACGTATAAAATTTTGACGCATACTCTCCGTAATATCCCTGATGTAATCCAATTGTCGCATTTCCAGTTGAGACGTCATCATCTGAAGAGCTTCAATACATTTCATATCATTCCTAAGGGTTTCTTTTTTAATATCCAGTGACGGTGGTCCTTCGTGTCCCCATAAATTTACGTCGCCCACACTTTGGTTTTTAACTCCTACATTTATTTTTTTCCCATCTACGCACAACTTGTATGTTCTGGTTTGTTCAGCATCGTCCAAATGTATTAAGTCTATCATTTCATGTATTATTTTAGGTGCAATGTTCTTCAATTCCTTTGGTAGGTTGCTGTCCTCAATTTGGTTTCTGTGAGCCACTGCAAAATTTATAACCAATTGTTTTGGATCAAGGCGTCCTTGTTGTTTCTGTCCCTGATTTTTCCAGCCGCTCATAAATCTTAGGAATTTTCCTTTGAATAACTTTAAACCAACATCCCAGAATTGTTTTACAGTATTTGAGTACCTCATTTGGTGAGTATCGCTTCCAGAATACCACTTTATAACGTCCAAAAATAACAGGTAGTATATGTTGGCCATTGGTAGAGTTTTATCTTTGAGGAGTTTGTTAAATTTCACATACATATCTTGATGACCATGCTCCTGCAGAGTTTCTAAAACATAAGGTAACATGGCAGTTAGTTCAAAAACAAGCGATTGGTCGATGTCAATACCCTTAGGGAGAGATACAACAATTGCATCTTCTGTTTGACATTCTGATGCACTAGTGTAAGAACTGAAGTCATCAATAAAATCAATTGAATCAATCGACATATTTTGAAAACTAGACGATAGATCCTTGACGCAAGACACTGTTAGCGGAGAATTTTCAACTTGGCCTGTTTTAATAGTCTTTGGTGTTGATTGTAGTCGCATCTTCTTAAGAGCTTGGTATGGCGATTTTTCATCTGTACTGCGGGAAATTCGAATTTTTCAGAATTTAGAATGGCAGATATGACTCTGTTTTTATCATGATATACTTTTGGAGTGATATGAAAATTATTTATTGTCGTTTGTTTTTCCTGTGAAATTCTTATTTTCAGTACAAGATCCTGGTGTATTATGGTGCAGTGTGTGATAATAGTTTCAAATGCTCGCGTTGTTTCTTCACAATAACAGCAATGGTAAAATTTAGACGCCATGGTTATTACCTAAAACATACAAATGGCAATTTTTGAGATATTGTTTTTACCCCTTTTTCTCTTAGAGTAATTAAACTGTACTTCAACCACATTACTGGCGTCAAAATTACCAATATCGTCCAGTGCCCGTCCAAAGTCGGGAATTTTACAATTGTTGGACTTAATTTATATGTTTTGTTTGTCTCTTTACCATTATATTTTAAACTTTAAACTGTTTCGTTGTTTTGTGGTCTTTATGGTTGGCTTTTTCCAAGTACACCTTATTCAGCTGCAACTTTATATTTTGTCTTTAAAACTAGAAATATCTATCAAATTTCGTTCTTCTATCTTGTTTTTATTTTTTGTATTTGTCAATTATCGCAAAAATAACTTATTTACTTTAATCATTGACTAAATCATGATGGAGCTACCGGTACAGTTACTTTTTATCATATGTGAACAACCGGTACAGTTTTCAACACGCAGTGATAAGAGCTACCGGTACAAATCTTTCTCGATATCGATTGCTATTTCATGGGTTTGTGGGACAGTTTATGTTCAACCATGATGTATTTTGTCGTGTATGTGAAGCACGATTGTTAAATTGTTTACACGCAACAAAATAGTACAGTAGTCGTAGGATAAAAAGGAAAAATTTTAGAAATAATATTCGCTTATCACAAGAAACATCTGTCAGTCAACTGTTATGGCCTCACAAATATGCTATAACCGGAATATGCAAGTCATGTTTCATATCATACATAAAAATTATATTCATATTTTACTAACCGTAAAATCTGTGACATTGCAGCTTTGTCTAAATACACAGATCGGATTGATTTTTTACACCGGCACAAAAACTGTACGAAACTACCCTCTCTCGCTCACTTAGGCGAACAGAACTACCAATTTCTGTACACTTCCGTTCAGACACCGTGGTATTTAATTTTACTACAAATCTTATATAAAAGCAAACAAGTAGACTATATTTGCGGAAAAATTCTACAAGACCATTCAGCAAAATGACTGATAAATGCTGCCTATACACACACACACACACAGAGAGAGAGAGAGAGGGTTCGCGATACATGGGTTGTGAGGAACTCACACTGGTTATAAGACCAAAGTTATGAGGAAAGTTGAGTTTTATGGGGAACTCACTCGCTCCCCATAATTTGATTTGTTCCTAGAACAATTTCTAGAGCAATACCGAGTATTTTCCTTTTGTCCAATAAAAATGCCGGATTATGTCACATGGCAAAATCTCATTGAGCTGTAAATCAGCCCTTTGAGAATCATAGGAAATTTTCATTCGGTACCTTTCGAGACTTTCTAATTTTTTTGCCGGGAAAAGTATGCGACCTCTGGTGGATCTGGCTGAAGATCGTGAAATGGAAGTAGACATATTTGGCGCAAGTAAGTATATGACTTTATTAAACACTTTGCTTAGTCCCGTATTTTAGTTTTTGCATTGCGATGCAATGTCAGCCAGATTTACACCAGGCTACGCCTGCATATATCAGATTGCAAAAACCACATGTTTGCCATAGATACTTAATATTGGCTGCACATCTTTGCATCTACACCGATAGTTTTCGGTTTCAGTGGTTTTTTTCTGTAAACACGGATTTTCTGTGGTAGTGGATGAACATAATGTTCTTTTGCTAAATCAAAAAAAAAATAATAATAATAAATAAATAAATAAATAAAATAAAATAAAAATTAAAAAAAATCTATGTGTATTTTTGCACTCTGAATATGAAAACTTGGGGTGACATTTAGGTTCTAGGAGTTGCAGAGGTTGTTGGCCCACAGGTCCATTACTCTTGATACTGGGTAAGTCAGCAGCAACGTAAAATGATGAAGTAACTTGCTTCAGGTCACAACATGCAAACTCGTAACTCTTGGATCTTGAGTCCGACGCTTTCAGGCTAATTAAATTTAATAATTTGTTTGGATTGATACATTTGTAAGAGAGAAAGTTCTCATTTAGGTACATTTTCTATCGCAAAGTCATTAATTTGGTACAATTTTGATACAGAAAGCCAAAGTTTTAGTACATATACATATTAAGATGTCAAATTGTTGAAAAGTAAGGAGGAAATAAGTTTATGGGAATTGTACCAACCTTAAACAATTGTTTGTTTCCCCTCACCTGACCCTAACTTAACTATGTTAACCTGTTTTTTCTAGCCTTATGGTGACTAGCTGCCATAAGGCGAAACTTTTGGGTCAAAAATTATTTTTTATGAAAAAATGCTTATTTTGAGAAATTGATCTTACAAGTTTATGGCTTATTTATGGAATGAGGTATTCTTTTGAAATTTTTTATGGCATATTTTATTGAAGGATTATGTATAATAGTGTTTGCATTATCAATATACGTCTTATTCTAACAATTTCTTTTTCATCTTTACAGATCCCGATCAAACAGTGTAAATTCTTGTGAGTTTGATTTCATAATGAGAAACAATAGGTAAGTCAGAATGAAGAACTCATAGACATCAATGTAGATCTTTCAAATGTTCCTATTTGACCACTGAAAGAAGCCACATTTTGCACCATATGTAGAGTATGAAATTCACATTGCAAGAGAGTAATCAAAGGTGTTTCAACAAGTTATTAGAAGTTTGTATCGAGAGGTCAATTGCTGCAGAAGGATATTATGACAAGAATAAATATGTATATATCATCATAGTAAGAGGCTTTTTGAACTATTTGAGGTTTGCTTGCTTTATTAAGCAGTACAAAAGAAATCACCGTTGGAGTTTAGGATTTAATTAACTTTTTAAGGTAAAACCAGTTGTGTTGAATGCTCAAAAAGTACTTAATTATATATTTTACAAATTTTCATTAGATTTGTGAGGTAATCCACAAAAAGTACTTAAAAGTGCCAAGATTTTATTCTTTGCATTATGGATAATATCCGGCAAGTAATTAAGGGTGAGAATGTCTAGTAACTTCTTGCAGTATATTAATAACTATGGATTTTAAGCTCACCTCAGTGGAAGGGTTGAATGAGCTAAACTTTATTTTGAACAATTTCTTCTACAGAACCAATGAACGAATTACATTGAAACTTGACAGGGATCTACCCTGGACCAAACCCTTTGAAGTTAGGAAAAATGGTTGACCGTGACCTTCATTAAGTGTCATATTGACCTTAAAAAGTAAAAACTCAGCATTTTTTGTCTTCTGTGGAAAGGCCTAGAAGTTTGACACTTCATATATATATATATATATATATATATATATATATATATATATATATATATATATATATATATAGCAAGTACTTGATAAAGGGTATTGTTAAATGTATTTATAAAAAGTAGTTGTTACGCGTCGGATTTATTCATTACTACCTTCATTGCTCAATACAAGATATACGTACCTTTTTATAACATGGTCAAACGTAAGTTCTACCATTTATTTACGAATTTATTAATTTTTGTCTATAAAATCGTTTTCAAATATAGATAAAATTGTATTGACTTGTGTTTTATTGAAACGGTCATTTCTTAAGAATTTTTTGAATATCTGATGACTGCTTATGATGTATTGCATGCAGTAATGTACAAAAAAAACGCAACATAAAAGAACATAATCTGATTAAAAGCGAGAGGTCTGGGGTTCGATCTCGGTTTGGTTACAAAGTCATGCCTTTGGGGTTCTTAGTATCTGCTTAATCGCGTGCGTTCGTTATTTACAAATAAAATGAACCACTGACTTCGTTGCTAGTATAAGGGACCTGTAGGGAATACATGTTAGAGTCTGTGAGTTACCACCTTACCAATAACACGAGTCTCCGCCAGTACAAGTCAGACTATAAACACCATTATATAACAATCAAGTTAACATATATAAAATGTATTCTCATCGATGTAACTGTAAATATTTTGATGCAATGTTAAACAACAAGCATTATAGCCCTGCCTCTTATTCTGTTTTATTTTAATATACATCAAGTTAAACTGAAGTACTTTTCCCTGATAAAAAGGCAAGCAAATTTATCTGTAGTCGTCTACCAATTAATGTGACATATTAACAGATTTGTTTTGCAAGGCTTAATGATCCAATCGTTCATTTATTCTTTCAGTACTGATTTGTATAATGAATCGGTTGACATTCAAAAATTATTAGAGGGGCTGGAATTAGCAAATATAAATGAAACTTGGATTGATTCAGGGTAAGTATTCTCTCTCTATCTCTCTTAATCTTTTACATCATTTTGTCATATTACGGTGCCACAAAATGTTAAGGTTTGGAATGTACCAGATAATTATTGGACGAGTTCATTTTTTTCTTTATTTTATTTTTGATGAAACTTTGTTTTTAATGGTTTAAATGTACTTTATATAGGACTGCTGATTGTAATAAACAAACAAACATACTAGTCCATGCTCAGAAGCTTAGTAAAAAACTTTGGAACTGACAAATTAGGTTACTTGTGGACTTACGTTCCATTAAATAGGTCAAATGAAATGGGTAACACCACTATAATGTGGGCCATTCGGGAGATGAATCTCACCCCATTCATATAAATAGTTCGCCGATAAGACCAAGGATCCCACCACAAAAGCAACCTTTACAACGTCAACACCACAGCCTTTTGTCGAGATGGAAAGAAGATAAAGTAGTTTTCGACTGTTACATGATCATGTTCTAAGATACATTAGGTTTCCATATTTTAAAACTTATGGTCCCGAAGCATGATTTCTTTTGTAATCAAACTTTATACGTAAAACACGTGTACATGCAAATGCTTCTGTTTTTGCTAACACAAACACACACACACAGGGATTAAAGTTTTTTAAAAAAAAATCCATACTGAAAGAATTGTTTAAAAATCTTTTGTTTATTGTATATATGTAACATACATATGTAACTGTTATTTGTAAGACCGCCACAACCGTCACGCAACTTCAAAGTATGCTTGTGTTCATTTAAACACGTTGGTCATAGAAAACTGATTTATTGCTACACGACTTCAAAGTACGTTTGTGTTCATTTAAACAAGTTGATCATAGAAAACTGATTTATTGCGACACGACTTCAAAGTACGTTTGTGTTCATTTCATCATGTTGGTCGTAGAAAACTGACTTATTGCCACACGACTTCAAAGTACGTTTGTGTTAATTTAAACAAGTTGATCATAGAAAACTGATTTATTGCTACACGACTTCTAAGTACGTTTGTGTTCATTTAAACAAGTTGGTCATAGAAAACTGATTTATTGCTTTCAACAATAGTGCAATTTAAACGGGTAAATACTAGTAATTACCCGGTATTATCTTTTATAATTAGATTTGTGAGAAATTAAACATGAGAATAAGGATTGTTAGCGTATCAATCAACAACTAAATACTTTAGTGAACAGTTAATGTATCTTAATTACAACTTATACCAGTTTTAATTTAACAGCATTAGACACCTTTTTCGGAATATAATTCCTCATCAGTAGTGCTTGGACCAAAATAATGAAACCAAATTGTTTCCAAAATGTTGAAAAGATTACAAAACGACCAAAACATATTTTACCAAATTTAGCTAAGGAAATACGTAGCATAAGGGAGTATACCTTAGTTTTTGAGGAATTTCAAATTTTAACTAGACAATTAATTAAGACAAGTGATTAAAAAATATTTATAGGTATAAGCTAACTATTTCAGTTATAAAACAACTTAAACTGTATACATGTATCTGAAAATAAAAAAAAGTTTGATTTTACTGTTTTATATTTGCAGAGGGATGCTGGAATTACACTTAAAGTGTTTGACCAGCGCGAAGGAAAGGAGGCTACGTGACACAGGTAACCACGAAAAACAACTTAATAGCATAGGTAAAGACATTGAAGGCACAAAAAACACAACTTGCAACATTGTCAAAATAATGGACTATATATAAAACATATATATAATAGAAAAAAATTAAATTTTAAAAATTTTATGTCGGAACCTAAAGATTTGCACTTTTGGTAGATATATATACATTATCATACAGTAAGTGATATTTAGAAATCATAAATTGTTTGTTTTGTTCTTACAATTTGAAGTTTTAGTTAGAAAAAATGATCTTTGAAATAACCAGTCATATATATAATCTTAATGTTCAAGGAATAATAAATTAAATATACATTACCTTGCATTAATCTGTATTATATGGCGATATATTTTCCCCAACGTCTGTTCAGATAAGGAAGCAGAAATATTACTGCTCTTTCTCAGCAAATGAACGCAGAAAATAAATTTGTGTCACGAAGGGGGGGATTTCTATTGCAGAGAGATGCTAGAATTACACTTAAAGTGTTTGACCAGCACGAAGGAAAGGAGGCTACGTGATATAGGTATCAACAGGAACAACTAAATAGCATAGATAAAGACATTGAAGGCACAAAAACACAACTGGCAACATTGTCAAAATAAGGGACTTTATATAATACATACATACACACACACACACACACACACACACACACACATATATATATATATATATATAATAGAAAAAAATTGAATTTTAAAAATTTTATGTCGGAACCTAGAGATTTGCGGATTTGGTAGATATATATATATTATCATACAGTAAGTGATATTTAGAAATCATAAATTGTTTGTTTTGTTCTTACAATTTGAAGTTTTAGTTAGAAAAAATGATCTTTGAAATAACCAGTCATATATATAATCTTAATGTTCAAGGAATAATAAATTAAATATACATTACCTTGCATGAATCTGTATTATATGGTGATATATTTTCCCCAACGTCTGTTCAGATAAGGAAGCAGAAATATTACTGCTCTTTCTAAGCAAATGAACGCGGAAAATAAATTTGTGTCACGGAGGAGGGGGGACTTGTCAGCGAAGGCACGCCTACTTTGTTCATCTTATATTGTTCACTTATTTGCGTGGGTTCGCTTCTATTGTTTAGTTTAGCGTGAGGACGCTTCATTTGTTCACTTATTGGCGTGGGGAAGCCTCAATTGTTTAGTTTAGCGTCGGGGACGCTTCTATTGTTTAGTCTAGCGATTCTTTTCATTGATGTTGGCGTTGAGACGCTCAAGTCGAGCGAATATCCTTTGTTTATGTCTAACGCTTGTGATGTCATAGCGTTATGACGCTACTTTTAAACACGCCTTCCATTGTTGTCATACAATAGGCTAGTGAAGTCATAGCTTGGGGAGGCTACATTCCAGACATTCCAACCCTCCAAAGTGTAGTACATGCTGCTCAAGAGACCCGAAACCTTATATCTGTGAGTATCATTTCAAATATATATCAGTAGAAGTTTTATTTCTTTTTATGCATTAAGTTTAATCATTTTATACACTACCGCTATAAGAGTAACTGTAAAATCTTAATATTTTAGGAGAATACGGCAACAGCTGACACCCCTCCACCAGAAACAAGACAAGAAATAGTTCATAGTGATACAGAGATGGTATGTATTTTAAAAGTTAAAACTTGATAAAATGACATCAGAAAACTTATATCTGAAATGCCAGTTTTATTTCTTGTTTAACAATAGCGGTAAATTATTTCTATTCCAAATATAAAATGTTTTTGTTGTAGATAAACTCCGATAGTGATGATGAATTAGTTCAAGCTCTAGAATAAGTTAATGGTAAGTAATAAGTTTTTCACACACACACACACACACACACACACACACACACACACACACGGAGCGAGTAAAAATCTTATTTGTTTTACAAACATTTTCATCTCGTCACATAAATATTAAACAACAACAGTAATAGATGCGGATTGGTTTGTTGCACTTTTAGGATCCCCAATGTCCTCATTGTTATAAAATTTATTTAAAAAAGAACAGTTAAATGCCCACATAAAAGCCAAATATTCTGGAACAACTTTCCTATGTCGTGTGCGGGAAAATATTTAGGAAAACAAGGGATGTAAACAGACACCAAATGTATGCATGGGTGCAGAATATGCATGTAATATATGTGGGGAAATATGTAGCACATCTGGAGGTTTAAAACAGCATAGAACCAGTCATAATTAAAGAAAAATCTTAACTTTATACAGACATGTAATGCTGATGAGCTCTGAAAGTGAAATTATTGAACTTTAAATACCATACCACTAGATACTTGTTTCCATTTAGGATAACCTTGCGATCAGAAAAAGAAAAAATGTTATATCACAGAAGCAACCGAAAAAGCTACTAAGATGGAAGCGGGTCCATCTGGTGTTCGTCCGCTCGGCCCAGTGACTGAATCATCGTATGGTAAACCAATAAGCCCAGAAGCCGGACCATCTCATATTTTACAACCAACACCAACAACTGGAGTAAGTCATAAATAACCACCAGGACGCACTAACCACTGTAGAAAATGTCCGTTTACATGTAATAATAGAAGAAGTCTCTATCTCCATCGCAAGAGAGAATCTTTTCAGCAAGGGGGGTCATTACAAACTGTACCATGGGGAGATAATCCTGCACCATCGGAAGAGGAAGATGGAACTATCAATGAAAATTTACTTGAGGTATATGAAGCCAATACTCCATTGATTCTACAAAACCACGATATTGGTCCTATTCAATCCACCTATAATTTTTCAGTCGCTAATGATGTCAATGTTTACCGATTGATGCGTTAAGTTGATGAAATTTTTCAAGATCAACATAACGCTTTCCGGTTAAACCTCTCGTTTGGTGTTATACTGCAGATTCGAGAACCTGGAGAGTATAGATATTTTACAACTGATACAAAAAACGTGTTCCTAGACAATCCCATGTTTGTATCCAGAAGACCCAATTTAAGACACCTCTACCTGAAGTTAAGAAGAATGGATATCCAGAAGGAGCTATCACATAATCGTCCATATACAAAATTGTCACTGTTCTTTTGACCAATGTACTTTTTTCGTCAATCAACGAGATACCCCGTTGGAACTGGTAATTTACCTGATTATCTCATGACAAAAAAATCTTTACTCATTGATGAAAAATCCAATCACTAGCAGACCCTATGATGACTATTTATTCATGTTTCGCTATCTAACATTACATAAAGGGTATGCTGTGAAGTCTATACTAGAACCAGCTAAACAGTATTATCAAGACTGGAGACAATTTACCAAATCCAGTTAAGAGTTTTGTGGAGTGTCGATTGGAGAGTTTCCTGATTTTGAAACATGCTTCAAAATAAACCTTGAAGTCTACAGCTTACAAGCTTGTATTCCATTTAGTCTAGAGGCCGTCACGAAACCAGTCTATACATTAACCTCTACGAAAACCATGCCAGTTATATTAGAAGTTTTGCTTCTTTTGCCAAAAAATTCCAATGCAAAACTTGGGAACGGCATTTTGATCGTTTTGGTTCTCTAAAAGACACGAATCCAACTGTGACAGCAAAACCAAATATGTCTATCCAGGAGGCTTTTAATTTTTAAAGCAAATCAAACAGTTTATCAAAAGTTGGAACAATATGCTATCAATGATGCTGATCGAGAATTCCCATGGTTTATAGTCTATGATTTTGAGGCCATGCTACAGAAAATGGATCAAGATCAAACGCCTCAGCTCAAATGGACACAAAAACACGTTCCAGTCAGCGATTCCATATGTAGTAATGTCCCTGGTTATACCGTTCCTTTTTGCATTGGTAACCAAGATGTAGTTGATTTAGTTAGCAATATGATTTCCTATCTGCACAAAATTAAAAGGAAAGTCACAGAATTGGCAAATGATAAATGGAACTGGGTTTTAGACAAACTTCAAGAACAGACGATTGGCAATATGGATATTTCTGGTACTTATTACGAAGATGATAAGTAGTTACATATACAGAAGTCTGAAAATCAGAGCAAAATGGATGAATTGAAATCTTATATAAAATAAGTACCGGTGTTAGGTTTTAATTCAGCTAATAACGACGTCAATTTTATTAAGAAAGTGCTTGCTAAACATCTCTGCCTCCACAACAAGGATAACTTTTGTTGTAAAGAAAAATAATTCTTACATGTGTCTATCCAGTCCCGATTTGAAATTTATCGATATTATGCAGTTGTAGCAGGTACTAGCTATGTTCTTAAAAAGCCTTTGGTGTAGAAGAGCAGACAGGTTATTTCCCATATGAGTGGTATGACAATATCTCAAAATTAAACCACATAGAAATACCTCCACACGAATCATTTTATAGTTCTCTTCAAAACAGCAATATCACAGATGAACAATGCCAACTTTGTTATAGCATTTGACAGGAACAACGGATGTCAACTTTTAAAGATTTTCTGATATGGTTAAACAATCTGAACGTCGTACCATTTGTTGCTGCAGTCGAACAGTTTCAATTATATTTCAAAAAAATATCGACGTTTTAAAAACAGCTGTGAGTGTTTCTGGTGTGGCTCGGCAGCTATTATTTAAAACTGCTAAAGATGCAGGTGCTATCTTCGCTTTGTTTGATAAGTTAAATTTAGATTTATACCAAACATACAAGCATAATATTATCGGTGGGTCTTCTATTATTTTCAGCTTGACTGCTGAGGCTGGTAAAACAAAGATAAGAGGTGGTAAGTTAGGTCAAAAAGTGTTGGGTTTCGACGCCAACGCTAATTACTTATTGGCTTTTGACTAAAAAATGCAAGTTGGTCCTTTAATAAGACGAAAATCTCCCGACTTTAAACCTGAAGTACGAAACAAATATGTGTCCGCCTATCACTGGATGGACTTTTTAAATCAAAATGGAGCCCACATAAAACATCTAATAAATTGTGGTGAAGACAAACGTGTTGAAAAATATCCTGTGGATGGTTATGACGTCAACACTAATACAATATATCTATTCCATGGATGTTATTTTCATGGCCATTTTTGTTCAGTGACCAGTGGTATAACAGAAAGTAGTTGGCTGAAGATCAAAAAACAGAAATTTAAAAAGACACAAGTAACCACTCAATATTTTAAAGAACAGGGCTATGTTGTTGTTGTAATGTGGGAATGACAGTTAAAGGAATACTGTAGACAAACGCCTAAAATACACGATTTGATTAATAAATCTAGACCAGAATTTTTCCAAAAATATAAGTACAAGTCGGTAACAGAACAACATGTCTTAGAAACTGTTGTTAATGATCAACTATTTGGTGCAGTTAAATTGGACATTGAAGTTATTTCAGACACCCATCTATGTCTCCTTACGAATATTTTTCAGAGATGACTCCCTTGTTTGGTTCCTTTTAATGCTATTGGTCAACATATGAAAAACCACGTTGAAAGCAACAACATGTCTAAGGCTTCTAGACGCTAGATTTTAGTAGCTATGCCATTACTTAAATGGTATATAAATCATGATATGGTGGTCAACAAAATATACCAGGTTGTTGAATATAAACCCCATGCCTGTTTTCAACAATTTGTACATCAAGTGAGTATTCTAGAAGAGAAGGAGATATTCATCCAGATAAGTCATACCCGATACCATAAAATTAATTGGTAACTCGGGTTATGGATCGCTAATTATGGATATAACTTAACATCGGTCTGTAAAAGATGTAGACAGCGATAATAAAGCTTGTCTATTGGTCATTGATCAAGCTTTCAGAAAATTGAACTGTTTGGATGAAGAAAACCAATTCTATGAATCAGAAATTGCCAAAAAAGTAATCGATTTAGATCTACCTATTCAGTTAGGTTATTTTAATCTACAGTATGCAAAGCTTCACATGTTCAGGTTTTATTTTGACTTTATGAACACAAACATAGATAAAAGTTATTTTCAAAATTTACTTATGGAGACTGACTCCGCATACGCTTGTTTTAGTTCATCTTCCTTGGACGATATTATTAAAACAGAAATGATGGATCATCATCATCAGAATTTGACCGGGTTCCGTTCAAATTTAGCTATAAAAGCCGATGGAATATATCATTGGTTTCGAAGAACATGCTGCGAAAAAGCAAACTAAATTTGACAAGAGACCGCCTGGTTTATTTTAATTAGAATATGAGGGCGAAACTCTGATTGGACTTTGCAGCAAAACCTACATTGTAAGGAAATCAACAGCAAAGACAGCAGTAAGCAGTAAAATTTCTGCTTATAGGTTGTTGCGAAAAGCGAACAAATTAAAACCACGGCGATTGAAATATATATCACAAAAGAGTACGAATTTACTTCGAAACGGGTAAATAAAAGCACAATTATTAACCCCATAAAAATCTTTAAACATGTTTTACGTACAAGATGATGTCAAGTTGGAGTAAATCGTTTAGAGTTTAGGGTGAAAGATAATTCCATTTTTACCTATACTCAATACAAACGCGGATTTTCTTACTTTAATTGTAAACGTAAAGTATTAACAGATGGTATAAATACTGTTCCTCTTGATTTAACCCATTGCCCTATACCAAACCAGACAAAGACGGTCTGGAAGAAGACATTAATTATTTCAATGAATTGGATATTTTACCATCCCTTCTAGATGAATAAAAATCGATATTGATCCTTTTATAAGTGTCAGTTTTATAAAGTATCTCAACATTACTTATATTGTTAAAAGTAATGAATTATCATCTGTGAATGTTATTTTTAACCTTAAACAATACATCTACATGTAGATATTGCTGAACTAAATTGAGTTTAAATGTTATGTTTACATTCCCTTTTAAAGTAGAAAACTGTCTGTTGTATGATTTGGATGAATACCCGGGTATGTATGCGATTAGTTCTATGTAAAATCTTAAATGGTACTAGCTGCCTGCGTGCTGAATATAGTTATGGCTTTAGGTTGTAGGTTAAATGGGTATATATGTGGTAAACTTGATGTAAAGTCTTAACCGGTCATAGATGCCTGTGTGCTGAATATATCTATGACTTTAGGCTGTGTACATGCGTGTGTAAAAGGGAATGTTATTTTATTATAGTTTTATCATGCTAAACATACTCTGAATTGCTAAAAGAAATTACAGAAAAAAAAAATATTGCAGACAAAAAACTTCTCAAAGA
Organism: Tegillarca granosa; assembly: GCA_029721355.1. Taxonomy (NCBI): domain Eukaryota; kingdom Metazoa; phylum Mollusca; class Bivalvia; order Arcoida; family Arcidae; genus Tegillarca; species Tegillarca granosa. Next base: position 933,779 of record JARBDR010000908.1, on the reverse strand, counting down.
AAAAAATGCTGAAAAAAATAATTGCAGAAAAAATAAACTGCCAAAGATGCAGAAAAAATGAACTGCTCAAAGAACAAAAATAAAGATAATTGCAGAAAAAATAAACTGTTCAAAGAAAATAAATACAGAAAATATAAACTGCTCAAGAAAAGAAATTGCATAAAAAACAAACTGCTCAAAGAAGAATAAATTGTAGGGGGAAAAAGCATGTTTAGTTGTCTTAGCATACATTTTTGACATTAGTATTTAAATTTTGTAATTTTTTCTAAGTAACATTTTGAACATATTTGAATTTAAATAGTGTTTCAGCATACATTTTTGAAGTTTTATAAATTTTAATGCATTAGTATTTTAATTTTTGTCAAATTTTGTATCATGTAAAATCCCTATAATTGGCAAAATGGAGGCGACGAGATGACATAGGGTTCCTACAGGTCCAAATTGACAAAACTGATAAGGAAATAGAAGAGGCAGAACAACAGCTTTCATTAGTAAAATGATAAACTTTCCACTGTAAAAAAAGCACACAAGTTTTTGTATACAATAATATAAAAATGTATAAACAATATGTGAAAATGACATGCTATCTTAAGACATGCTCTTCATTGTTGTCATACAATAGGCTAGTGACGTCATAGCGTCATGACGCTATCTTAAGACATGCTCTCCAGTCCAGACAATAGGCTACATTCCAGACATTCCAACCCTCCAAAGTATAGTACATGCTGCTGCTGCTTGTTTCTTTCTCTCTTTTTTACAGGCATCCAATAACAACAACGACATCGTACTCGTACCATCTTCTCTCCGGCTATCTTGCCCAAGAACGCGACCAGGACCGACTCCGTAGCGGCATTCGAAATATTAAGATTGGGTCGCAGGGACAACAATCTTCAACGATGTAACCGGTACAGACACTCGACAGGAGATATCTCAACACGAACAACAAGACGGGGATGACGAAATACTTGGACAGATTTTTGCCTGCATTCTAGACGAATTGACAGACCGCTCCAAAGACGTGCCACAGAAAAATAAAATTTAAAAACAACGTAGACGAAGACGAACCAAGACATACGACGAGCATGTTGACGACGGCAACGGCGGCAGTGGTAGCAACAAAACCAAAAAAACCACGAAAAATCGTCTTCAACGAAGACAAGCCGCCCTTGTCGCAGGAAACAAATAGACAAAGTGTCCCGCATGCGAAACGGCGTGGTGGTGGTGGTGATAACGATTGACAAGTACACTTACGACTATCTTCCCACTTGATAGTGTCCGCAGCAGCAGTAGTATTAGAAATACAGAAAAAATTTCTTTCATAGATGAACCCGATTGTGTAACTTTTAACGGCATTTCGCAATATAATCTAAACGAATCATTAAAGAAGCATCAAATATATTTTATTTACAATTATTCAATTACATTTATGTCTTAATTTTTTTCACGAATATATATATAATATACGAGTATACAAAACACCATTTCAAGAAACTAAACATATAGTAGAAATGATGTAAAGTTCTTTTACCGACATATAATTCATTTTTGAGACCTTCCATTTTTGTCGCTCATGTAATGTAATATATTAATTGTATTTTGTTTGACCGTAATAATTGGAAACATAAAAAGTTAATCACGTGCAAATGTTGTAAACTTTGTCATACAAAAAGACGACCTACCACCTGCAAAACTCTTTGTGCTTTAGCAGACTACGAGACCTGCTTACTAAAGCCATCAAAACGTCTTTGATCTTCAATTTCCCTTTGTTTTAACACGTGCTATAAGTCCAGATACCCCTCCCATCCTTTGTCTTTCCCCTAACCTGCAACAACCATTTGTTCTCTTTGGTAGGTCTCCTCGTAGGAGAGTAAAGCTAAAGGGGGTCTATTACGATCATGGTTAAACAAACATAGGACTACAACTGCGTTATTTTCCAAGTTTAGATATCATAATATTAATGATTAACCGGTATTTGAAGACAATTATGGTATCCAGGTTCGGGATATTTGTGCCCAAATGGGAAACAAATTTATAAGTGGCCGTCCAAAGACATTTGAAATCCGCGTATCTATGTCTATCTAAATAGATATGAAGGGGTCCCGCACTTTCGTGCCATAGTAAATATTTGTGGGCTTTTTGGTGCTTTAAAATTGTCTAGTGGCATATACAAAAAAGCATCGGTGTGAAACGTCGTGTTTTGTTTGTTATTCTAAAAACTGTGTGGTAAAATCTATCGGGTCAGTTGCCGAAAATGTCAAATAACTTGTAGGTCCCCAGAATGTTTCGAAAAACATAGAGAAAAGACCGCGAAAAAATAAAATGACGATTTCTATGTGTGACCATTATTGGAAATGTATTACTTGTAAAAAAGTAATCGATGTAAGCAAGAGAAAGAAGGCATTGCATCAGTGTGATCAGTACTAGAAGAAACATGGTGTGTAAAAGCAAGGTGTAAAGACCGAGGAACTAAATCTCTGAATGTAAAGAAGCTCAATGGAAAAGTTTTCTGTTTACCATGAAAATCGATGGATAGAAGAACAAGACTTACAAACACCAGACATATATATATATATATAGAGAGAGAGAGGCATTTTGTCAGGTCTGCTATAGCTCGAATACAAGCAGGTGGTTATATGCATGATCAATTCAGCAAATTGTAGATTAAATGGATGGAATAGATTGTTGCGCAATCTAACGAATCGGGAAACCCCGTTTTATACAGCATGCGCTAAATCAAGGTGAACACAGGTTAGCAAACAACAAGTATAAATTAGATAGATATTGTTCGTCCACAAACACATCGTATGAGTATCATGGCTGCTTATTTCACGGTTGTCCTAAATGCTATCCTACCAAACGGCAAATTACCAAACTCCCCAAAATAAAACAAACATAAGACAAACTTGATTGTTTAACCATCAAAAAAGGGAATTTGTTAAATCACTTGAAATGAATTACGTGTCCATTTAGGAGCATGAATTTTGAGATCTGTTAAACGCTAACGAAGAAGCAAAATTATTCACAGAGCAACTACACGTGCAAGAGAGACTTTAACCCCCTAGACGCGTTTTTTGGTACGCGTACTTAACCAACAATGGCAAACAGGTGTGCAAAATACGCGGGTTCTTTCTTAATTACACACAAACGAAACTTTTGAATTTCAAGTCAATGCTAGAGTTACTTGATCGACCCTCTAGCAGAGAAAGTAAAGGTGATACTCGAGACAAAGGTTGTAAATGGAAACGCAAGCGTGATGGGCAAAACAATATAACTGTAATAAACCGTTACAAAATTTGTAGAAACAAAAATACAAGAACTCTTTACAACCGCGTTGAGGAAAAATGGTACAAATTAGTCTATTCAAAAAGAGTTATTTGAAAAGACAGTTATGATAGGTTACTATACGGATATTAAACAAAAACAACATCAACTTTTTTCAAAAAAGATTTATTGACTAATATGTATAAACATTAAAATTTTAGCCATTTTATGTCGTCTTTCCTTGTTTTCTTTTTTAAAGGTTTCAATCCTGGTGGTGCACACAACAAGGCCTCCTCCATATTGCGTTGGTGCCACATGTCGACCTGGTGTGTTTTTGGCGTGTTGCTTACATAATATTAATTGGGGGATGTTAATTTTTTCTAACGATTCCATGAATATGGTACAACCTTTTCGAACATATTTTTTTATTTTGACCAATCGAATTTATGAAATCAATTATATTTGGTCCTTCTTTTTTTCCCCGTCTATTGTAACCTCACCGTTAGCATTCCAACACAGGATATTACTGTTATTTAGAAATAAAAATCGATGAGCGCTTAAGCGATTCGGTATTAATGTTTAGGTAAATGTTTGTCAATATTTTAAAAACATCAGGGTCTCTGATATTTTCTTTTGCTAAGTCATGTAGACCCGTATTTGTCGTCGATTCTAAGTTCTGCAAACTGCGCATTGTGGTTTGATCCTGAACTGTCTGGCTCTGCTGCAAAAGTCTTTGATATTTCATCTTGGACAAGAGTACCATTTCTTTGCTATCTTGAATATATTTTAAAACGGGTTTCATTATAATCGGAATCACACAAAGATACTGTTTGAGGTTTTACAACTTTTTCCTTGATGAAACAGTCTTAGAAATAGAAGTTTCTATGAACTGTCGATTAGGAAGTTTTGGGTAAAAAACTTTTGAATGTGAAACGCCATAAGTGTGCGAGAAGAAACAAAAGGAGCGATTCATCATTAAATATGCATGACGTAAGAGGTCAAGTGTGACGTCAAAGGTTAAATTTTCATATACGGATGGAGTGCACGTCCAGGCCTGGCACCTGCTAGTCCTAATAATGTATTACCCTTATGATGTGCTATTGTACTTAATATTTCAGGTCGAGTGATGTGCGGCCAATCAATTTTGTTTGAATCTTGGCGATTTAAATAAATGTTCCATATATTGACACAGTGCATCACTCTTTTGTATGAGAATTTGAGTCGCCTTTTGTAAACGCGATCTGGTATATCAATTGACTAATCAGCGATAAGCGGAATGGAGCTTTTCCGCTTTAACATAATATTGTGTAAGCGTTATCTACTCACTTTAAAGCGCAATTTTGGCTTGTGTTCGGACGTTATCTAGAAGAAATATTTTAAGTACGACTTAGACGAAGGAAATTTTGAATTTGAAGTTGATCATCTGTGCGACTTGTTCAAAAGATTGCATTTATAAAACTGGTATTGATTCATCAATTCTTAAAAACTTTTTTGGATAGATTAGATACATTGAAACCTGTATTTCGGAAGCTAAAAGTAAGCTCGATCGGGATTTTGTTTTAATGAAACAAGAAACCGTTCAGCGTGTTTTTGCTGTAACTTTAGTATGGATAAAGATGATATAAATTTAATTGAAAACATCAGGAAACTTCGTCGAATCGTGCCTATTTAAACTGGACAAAATTTTCAACCTTTGGGAGTTGATCAAGAAAAATGTACTTGTGGTGAACGCGCCGGTCATGAATGGGTATGGGAAGTTTTAGATTGGTGAAAAGACTTCGAAGAGTTCTAAAGTAGCATTTCAAAATTGTTTATTTTTACAGATTTTTATTTATACAACTCATGATAAACATTTCATATCGATTCAGATATCACAAAAAGTCAGTGTAGAAGGACCAAATGTAAAAATGCGACTGAGGAAATCCGGAAGAAGTATCATGCTAGATTTGGAAACTTTCGAAGCCTTGTGTGATATAAAATATGCGATTGTGACGTGTAAAACTTTTTATCTTTCTATGTTTTTTTCAGAAAGAAAAAACTATCTATAACGTTTTAACATCTTTACATTTTTTCTCAAATATTATGTTATATCTATTATTCCTTTTTTGAAATATTTCTTTTGTTTTTTTTCATATATAAAGGCGCAGAAAAAAGAGTGGATGTGGCAGGTTATGGTGGATGTAACAAAAAGGTGATTACAGAGATGTGTTTAAAATGTGACACGTTAAATGTACCGATTAATAAAGAAAATGTATTGCATAAAATAATTAAATATTCCAAATGCCAATGCCATAAAGGCATGTATCTACTTAATGGTTCACACAAGAAATGATGTTCGCATGATTCAGAATTTATAGCATTTACAATGTCATTCAATTTGGTCTTCATGAAGCGGGAACGTGAACGAATTAACAACATGCACGTTCGCCTTAGAAATCCTTGCTATAGTTGGTTAGTTCGAGACCTGTGCATCGGTTTACTGCTAATATATAAAATGTCTTCGAACTCATACAAAGTATTATTACAATTTTTTATCGTTCAGATAAGTTTGTGACTTTGAAAAAACTTTGAACGTTATATAACTTTTGAATCTCGCTTACATTCTTAGGGTATGTCTTGAAATTATGAAAAACTTTACAATTTACAAGTCAGCATATGTAATACTTAGCCACAGTATAAATCGTGTAATCATATTTTAGCTTGAAATGGATTTTTTTTATACTGGGTAAAGTCACATAACTGAATGTTTTAGTTGTAAACTGAGACTCCATAAATGGCTATTTACAGATAACCTATTAGAAGAACATTTAAAGTGGTCAACAAATTGTTTTAATTATATTCGTTACTGCACTTATATGTTTGATACAAAAAAGACGGAACTCCGCTGCTATAAACCAAGAGGAACTAGAACTTGGAAATCGACAACCAAGCGCTATATTTATAGACACAAGTGAACCAAGCACAATTCGGAATCCACTCTTTCAGTACTAGGTCTAGTGAAACTTTGTTTAAAAATGTGTTTGATTAACAAACTAAAACAAAATATTTTTCTTTCAGATGATGGCAGTTTAAAACGCCTTTTTTGCATTAATCATATGGATCTGCATTAGATTGTTAAAATTTATATTTGATCATATTACCATCATTTTGAATTTCATTTTTCTATACATCATGATTGCCACAGATTTTATTTTTAACCAAATTGTCATTATTTTCTTTTGTTTCTTTCATGTATAAAGGTACAGAAAAAAGAGTGGATGTGGCAAGTTGTGGTGGATGTAACAATGAGATGATAACGGAGAGATCTTTGAAATGTGACGTGATAAATTTACTGATTAATGAAGAAAATGTATTGCATGAAATAATTGAATATTCCAAATGCTTTAAAAAGTGGTATATACCTGTACATTTAACCATAACTTAATGTATAGTATGGAAAAGTGATGACATTACTTTACCAGTAGATGCTGAAAAACTGCTTATGTGTAAAGCACATACATTGGTATTAATTTTGAGATAGTGATGGACTTTTTTTGTTACAGGAAATATCGAAAATAGTGATAATAACATATACAAGTATACCGATGAGGAGTTTTATTCGGAGGAGGAAGAAGATAATTTTCAAGTGTTCAAATTATCGGATATAGACTAAAAAGAGGAATTTGAACGTTTAGACTTTCTGAAAAATTAATATATCTTTATCTGATGTTATAAACGTAAAACTTTAATACACTATAGTGGTATACGACTTTTAATAAAGAAGTTTTATAATTGATGTAAGATAATAAGTTATTAACAAACGTACGTTTGAAATAGTTTGAACTTTTATACAATTTGAATGAATGTTAAACCCAACCATAAAGGCATGTATCTACTTAATAGTTAACATAAGAAATGATGTTCGCATGATTCAGAATTTATAGCATATACAATGTCATTCAATTTGGTCTTCATGATGCGGGAACGTGCACGAATTAACAACATGCACGTTCGCCTTAGAAATCCTTGCTATAGTTGGTTAGTTCGAGACCTGTGCATCGGTTTACTGCCAATATATGTCTTCGAACACATACAAAGTATCATTACAATTTTTTTATCGTTCAGATAAGTTTGTGACTTTGAAAAAATTTGGAACGTTATTTAGCTTTTTGGATCTGGCTTACATTCTAAAGGGATGTCTTGAAATTATGAAAAACTTTACAATTGATGAAGAAAGTCTTAGCATATGTAATACTTAACCATAGTATTAATCGTGTAAACATATTTTAGCTCGAACTGGATTTTTTTTACTGGGCAAAGTGACATAACTGAATGTTTTAGTTGTAAATTGAGACTACATAAATGGTTATTTACAGATAACCTATTAGAAGAACATTTAAAGTGGTCAACAAATTGTTTTAATTATATTCGTTACTGCACTTATATGTTTGATAAAAAAAACGACGGAACTCTGCTGCTATAAATCAAGAGGAACTAGAACTTGGAAATCGACAACCAAGCGCTATATTTATAGACACAAGTGAACCAAGCACAATTCGGAATCCACTCTTTCTCTTTCAGTACAGTTCTAGCTCTAGTGAAACTTTGTTAAAAATGTTTTTGACTAACAAACTAAAATAAAATATTTTTTTCAGATGATGGCATTTTAAAATGCCTTTTTTTGCATTAATCATGTGGATCTGCAGTAGATTGTTAAAATTTATATTTGATCATATAACTATCATTTTGAATTTCATTTTTCTATACATCATGATTGTCACAGATTTTATTTTTAACCAAATTGTCATTATTTTAACTTTTTTTTGAATGAATTTGTTTCGAATACTTCCTGAACCTCTGAATATTAAACCCCTAAATATTGAACCTCAAAATATTGTACCTGAAAACGTGGAACAGCCGCGACATGGAATGATTTTAAGAAACCGTTAGAATATCCGCCCTCCACGGAGACTAATTTATTAATTTCAAATTAATGTTTTTCCCTTTTACAACACAACTAGTACATATAAGATTTTTGTTAAAACGTATTATATTATTTTTCTGAAACATTATCACTCCACCGAATATTTTTAATAGGTTCAATCAAACTAAGTGTTTAAAACCTGTTTTGAAAAAACAAAAATTAAATCACCAGATGCTCAAAAAAACAATCATGTTGTCACAGGTCTTATCCTTGGTTGACCCACTTTAATAGGTCATAGATCATTTGTTTAATCAATTTCCCGCCACTTTAGTCACGTGGTAATTGCCTTGTTTTTTATCGCAATATGGAGTGGATTTATATCGCTTTGTTTATTCTTCTTATAACTGCTGTTTTAATGTTGATAAGCATCAACATTATATTAATATACATATATATACAGTGAAGCAAACTTTTTGCAGCATGGATAGGATTGTTTCTTCGACAATAAGGTATTTGCAATATCTTTTAAAATGGAGTCAGATAATCATTCATTAATATTATCTATGAAAGTTTCAAAATGGTTTCAATCTCAGTTAAGCAACTGAAATTAAGTTCAACTTTTTTGGAAATGTTTAATTCATCAATTCGTTATTTATATAAAAAAATTATTGTTAAAAACAGAAGATTTTAACCAGTTATCATTAATATATTAAAAAAACAACACTTAAAGCTAACCACTGATTTAAGTAACAATTATTATTTCAATTAGGTTACAAAAATTGTAAAACCGAATGATATACCTAACATTTGACTCACCTTTACGGATTAACTACTAGATATTTTTACCAATTCCAGATGCCAGTTTTAGCTTCAACACCTACTCCAGTCCATACAAACCAGCAAATTCCAGTCTCTAACTGTGAACCAACTACTTCTGTTCCGACCAGCTCAACACCTACTCCAATCCATACAAACCAACAAATGTCAGTTTCCAAGCCTGCATCATTGACTTCTTTCTCAAGTGAAAGCAATAACCAGAAATTTGACCAAAACAACGGAAATATGACTCGTTTCATCAACGTAAGTATCTTTTTTATTTTTAATTTTGAATTTTCATTTTGATAATCTTAGGCCTCGGTTGCCGAGTGGTCTGAAGCGGCCGCGTACGGATCATAGTGCCTCTCACCGCCTGGGTTCGAATTCCATTCGGGACAGATCCTAGTGTTAGAACGTTTTACAGGTCGGTGGTTTTTTCTGGGTACTCGGGTTTCCTTCACCATTCAAGAACTGGCCGCCTTAAATCAAAAACAAGAGTTATTTGAAAAGATAGTTATGATACGTTACTATACGGATATTAAACAAAACAACATCAACTTTTTTCAAAAAAGATTTATTGACTAATACGTATAAACATTAAAATTTTAACCATTTTATGTCGTCTTTCCTTGTTTTCTTTTTTAAAGGTTTCAATCCTGGTGGTGCACACAATAAGGCCTCCTACCAATTGCGTTGGTGCCACATGTCGACCTGGTGTGTTTTGTGGCGTGTTACTTACATAATATTAATTGGGGATGTTAATTTTTTCTAACGATTCCATGAATATGGTACAACCTTTTGGAACATATTTTTTATTTTGACCAATGGAATTTATCAAATCAATTATATTTGGTCCTTCTTTTTTTCCCCGTCTATTGTAACCTCATCGTTAGCATTCCAACACAGGATATTACTGATATTTAGAAATAAAATCGATAAGCGTTTTAGCGTTTCGGTATCAATGTTTAGGTAAAACGTTTGTCAATATTTTAAAAACATCAGGGTCTCTGATATTTTCTTTTGCTGAAGTCATGTAGACCCGTATTCGTCGTCGATTCTAAGTTCTGCAAACTGCGCATTGTGGTTTGATCCTGAACTGTCTTGTCTGGCTCTGCTGCAAAAGTCTTTGATATTTCATCTTGGACAAGAGTATCATTTCTTCTGCTATCTTTAATATATTTTAAAACGGGTTTCATTATAATCGGAATCACACTGAGATACTGTTTGAGGTTTAACAACTTTTTCCTTGGTGAAACAGTCTTAGAAATCAAAGTTTCTATGAACTGTTGATAAGGAAGTATTGGGTAAAAAACTTTTGAATGTGAAACGCCATTAGTGTGCGAGAAGAAACAAAAAGAACGATTCATCATTAAATATGCATGACGTAAGAGGTCAAGTGTTACGTCAAAGGTTAAATGTTCATATACGGATGAAGTGCACGTCCAGGCCTGGCACCTGCTAGCATAATAATGTAATACCCTTATCATGTGCTATTGTACTTAATATTTAGGTCGAGTGATGTGCGGCCAATAAATTTTCTTTGAATCTTGGCGATTTAAATAAATGTTCCATATATTGACACAGTGCATCACTCTTTTGTATGAGAATTTGAGTCGCCTTTTGTAAACGCGATCTGGTATATCAATTGACCAATCAGCGATAAGCGGAATGGAGCTTTTCCGCTTTAATATAATATTTTGTGAGCATTATCTACTCACTTTAAAGGGCAATTTTGGCTTGTGTTCGGACGTTATCTAGAAGAAATATTTTAAGTACGACTTAGACGAAGGAAATTTTGAATTTGAAGTTGATCATCTGTGCGACTTGTTCAAAAGATTGCATTTATAAAACATGGTATTGATTCATCAATTCTTAAAAACTTTCTTGACTTTTTGGATAGATTAGATACATTGAAACCTGTATTACGGAAGATAAAAGTAAGCTCGATCGGGATTTTATTTTAATGAAACAAGAAACCGTTCAGTGTGTTTTGCTGTAACTTTAGTATGGATAAAGATGATATCAATTTAATTGAAAACATCAGGAAACTTCGCCGAATTGTGCCTTATGAAACTGGACAAAATTTCCAACCTTTGGAACTTGATCAAGAAAAATGTACTTGTGGTGAACGCGCCGGTCATGAATGGGTATGGGAAGTTTTAGATTGGTGGAATACTTTAACTGAAGAAAATTCCAGATTTTTTGTATACAACTCATGATAAACATTTCATATCGATTCAGATATCACCAAAAGTCAGTGTAGAAGGACCAAATGTAAAAATGCGACTGAGGAAATCCGGAAGAAGTATCATGCTAGATTTGGAAACTTTCGAAGCCTTGTGTGATATAAAATATGCGATTGTGACGTGTAAAACTTTTTATC
>JARBDR010000908.1:908360-922316 GCA_029721355.1 Tegillarca granosa | reverse complement strand
CACAATAATAGATCACTAAGTATGTAAGTCAATTTTTTTATGATATTTTATGAAATTTCAGGTAGGTCTAGCTTGTGTTCAGATTATATTTTATGTAAAATTTCAGGTAGGTCTAGCTTGTGTTCAGTTATATTTTATATAAATTCAGGTAGGTCTAGCCTGTGTACAGATTATATTTTATATAAATTTCAGGTAGGTCTAGCCTGTGGTCAGGATAATATATTTATAGAAATTTCAGGTAGGTCTAGCCTGTGTACAGATTATATTTATATAAATTTCAGGTAGGTCTAGCCTGTGTACAGATTATATTTTATATAAATTTCAGGTAGGTCTAGCCTGTGTACAGATTATATTTTTATATAAATTTCCGGTAGGTCTAGCCTGTGTCAGATTATATTTTATATAAATTTCAGGTAGGTCTAGCCTGTGTACAGATTATATTTATATAAATTTCAGGTAGGTCTAGCCTGTGTACAGACCATATTCATATAAATTTCAGGTAGGTCTAGCCTGTGTTCAGACCTATATTTTCATATAAATTTCAGGTAGGTCAAGCCTGTGTTGTACAGATCATATTTATATAAAGTTCAGGTAGGATCAAGCCTGTGTACAGATCATATTTCATATAAATTTCAGGTAGGTCTAGCCTGTGTAACAGATTATATTTATATAAGATGTCGGATAGTCTAGCCTGTAGACAGATTATATTTTATATAATTTCAGGTAGGTCTAGCCTGTGTACAGATTATATTTTATATAAATTTCAGGTAGGTCTAACCTGTGTTCAGATTATATTTTATATAAATTTCAGGTAGGTCTAGCCTGTGTACAGATCATATTTCATATAAATTTCAGGTAAGTCTAGCCTGTGTACAGATTATATTTATATATAAATTTCAGGTACATGTAGGTCTAGCCGGTGTACAGATGATATTTTATATAAATTTCAGGTAGGTCTAGCCTGTGTACAGATTATATTTCTATATAAATTTCAGGTAGGTCTCGCCTGTGTACAGATTATATTTTATATAAATTTCAGGTAGGTCTAGCCTGTGTTCAGATTATATTTTATAAAAATTTCAGGTAGGTGTAGCCTGTGTACAGATTATATTTTATATAAATTTCAGGTAGGTCTAGCCTGTGTACAGATTATATTTATATAAATTTCAGGTAGGTCTAGCCTATGTTCAGATTATATTTTATATAAATTTCAGGTAGGTCTAGCCTATGTTCAGATTATATTTTATATAAATTTCAGGTAGGTCTAGCCTGTGTACAGATTATATTTTATATATATTTCAGTTAGGTTGAGTCTGTGTTCAGATTATATTTTATATATATTTCAGTTAGGTCTAGCCTGTGTACAGATCATATTTCATATAAATTTCAGGTAGGTCTAGCCTGTGTACAGATTATATTTTATATAAATTTCAGGTAGGCCTAGCCTGTGTACAGATTATATTTTATATAAATTTCAGGTAGGTCTCGCCTGTGTCGATTATATTTTATATAAATTTCAGGTAGGTCTAGCTTGTGTTCAGTTATATTTTATATAAATTTCAGGTATGTCTCGCCTGTGTACAGATTATATTTTATATAAATTTCAGGTAGGTCTCGCCTGTGTTCAGATTATATTTTATATAAATTTCAGGTAGGTCTCGCCTGTGTACAGATTATATTTTATATAAATTTCAGGTAGGTCTAGCCTGTGTACAGATTATATTTTATATAAATTTCAGGTAGGTCTAGCCTGTGTTCAGATTATATTTTATATAAATTTCAGGTAGGTCTAGCCTGTGTTCAGATTATATTTTATATAAATTTCAGGTAGGTCTCGCCTGTGTACAGATTATATTTTATATAAATTTCAGGTATGTCTCGCCTGTGTACAGATTATATTTTATATATATTTCAGGTAGGTCTCGCCTGTGTTCAGATTATATTTTATATAAATTTCAGGTAGGTCTAGCCTGTGTTCAGATTATATTTTATATATATTTTAGTTAGGTTGAGTCTGTGTTCAGATTATATTTTATATAAATTTCAGGTAGGTCTAGCCTGTGTTCAGATTATATTTCATATAAATTTCAGGTAGGTCTTACGTCTGTGTTCAGATTATATTTTATATAAATTTCAGGTAGGCCTAGCCTGTGTACAGATTATATTTTATATAAATTTCAGGTAGGTCTAGTCTGTGTTCAGATTATATTTTATATATATTTCAGTTAGGTTGAGTCTGTGTTATATATATTTCAGTTAGGTTGAGTCTGTGCTCAGATTATATTTTATATAAATTTCAGGTAGGTCTAGCCTGTGTACAGATTATATTTTATATAAATTTCAGGTAGGTCTCGCCTGTGTACAGATTATATTTTATATAAATTTCAGGTAGGTCTCGCCTGTGTACAGATTATATTTTATATAAATTTCAGGTAGGTCTCGCCTGTGTACAGATTATATTTTAAATAAATTTCAGGTAGGTCTCGCCTGTGTTCAGATTATATTTTATATAAATTTCAGGTAGGTCTAGCCTGTGTTCAGATTATATTTATATATATTTCAGTTAGGTTGAGTCTGTGTTCACATTATATTTTATATAAATTTCAGGTAGGTCTCGCCTGTGTACAGATTATATTTTATATAAATTTCAGGTAGGTCTAGCCTGTGTACAGATTGCTAATTCTATAGGAATGACTGTAATAGGTACAGCAGGGACAGAGGAGGGTATGGACATTGTCTCAAATAATGGTGCTGATATTGTTATAAACCACAGAGAAGAAAGCTATATCCAAGAAATATTGGTAATACAGTAAACACTTGTTTAATACAGTAAACACTTGTTTGATACAGTAAACACTTGTTTGATACAGTAAACACGCAAAAAGTGCTAAATGGCCATTTCAGGTTTAATTACCAGTAATTGTCATTTAATTATCAGTAAATGTCATTTAACTACTAGTAACTGCCATTTAATTACCAGTAACTGTCATTTAATTACTAGTAAAATATCCAGTAACTGTCATTCAATTACCAAATTACCAGCAACTGTCATATAATTACCAGCATTTGTCATTTAATGACCAGTAATTGTCATTTAATTATCAATAACTGTCATATAATCACCAGTAACTGTTATATAATCACCAGTAACTGTCATATAATTACAAGTGACTGTCATATAATCACCAGTAACTGTTATATAATCACCAGTAACTGTCATATAATTACAAGTGACTGTCATATAATCACCAGTAACTGTCATATAATTACAAGTACCGGTAACTGTCATATAATCACCAGTAACTGTCATTTAATTACAAGTACTGGTAACTGTCATATAATCACCAGTAACTGTCATTTAATTACCTGTAACTGCCATATAATTACCAGTAATTGTCATTTTTACCAATAACTGCCATTGAATTACCAGTAATTGTCATTAAATAATTGGAAACTGTCGTGTAATTACCAGTAACTGTCATTTGGTTACAAGTAACTGTCATATAATTACCAGTAACTCATTTAATTACCAGTAACTGTCATTTAATTACCGGTAACTGTCATTTAATTACCGGTAACTGCCAGTAATTGTTATTTTTACCAATAACTGCCATTAAATTACCCATAATTGTCATTAAATAACCGGTAACTGTCGTGTTATTATCCGTAATTGTCATTTGATTACAAGTAACTGTCATATGATTACCAGTAACTCATTTAATTACCAGTAACTGTCATTTAATTACCTGTAACTGTCATTTCATTACCTGTAATTGCCATATAATTACCAGTAATTGTTATTTTTACCAATAACTGCCATTAAATTACCCGTAATTGTCATTAAATAACCAGTAACTGTCATGTAATTACCAGTAACTGTCATTTGATTACAAGTAACTGTCATATGATTACCAGTAACTCATTTAATTACCAGTAACTGTCATTTGATTACAAGTAACTGTCATAGGATCACCAGTAACTCATTTAATTACCAGTAACTCATTTAATTACCAGTAACTGTCATTTAATTACCTGTAACTGTCATTTAATTACCTGTAACTGTCATATATAATCAGTAATTGTCATTTTTACCAATAACTGCCATTTAATTACAAGTTAGTGACATCTTATTACCAGAAGTTGTTATTTAATTACCAGAAATTGTCATTTCAGGACAGAACTAATGACCATGGACCTAATCTAATTATAGAGATGTTAGCTAACGTTAATTTAGAAACAGATATGAAGATTGTAGCTAAGAAAGGTACTATTGTTGTGAGTATCGTCCTTAAAATGATTCACTATTCTTATTTAAGCAATGAACTTTGATTGTAATTGATTTATTGGCCAGTAACTCAATTTGCCATGACTCAATTGATTCATGTGTATTAGAATATTGTAGGCATTTAAATAAGTTGATTTGAAAATATGGATCAAGGTTTAAGATCATAGTCATAGATGCATAAGACTTAAATGATTATCTTAAGAACTATAAACTTTTTAATAGGCATGTGTATAAGAATATTTTAGGTATTGGTATGATGATCATTTTGATTTATGTTTCAAAGTTGTAGGTCTCTTGTTCTGATTTATGGTCTATGAGTGATAAACCTAAATATAGACTTGTGCATTTTCTAAGGGCCTAAACCTGAAATATATATAAACGTTTTATATATTAATGCAAATGATACAGTCAAGTTTTAGGATAAAGTAGAAGAAGTAGCAAAATATAATTTACTAAACATCTGCTGATTTTGAAAGCATTGGCAAAAACTTGTCCACTTTCATAATGTTTTACAATCTGTTTTATTAGCTAAATTGGCTACAGGCGGCTGAGCTTAAGGTTTGGCGAAACATGTGTATCTGTTAATGCATGCAGAAATTTTAATCTTCTTCTCTGAATCAACTTTACCAAATGAAACCAAATTTGGTGTTGAAGATCCCTTTGTGGAGAAGATTCAAATTTGTGGTTCTTGGCCAGATCCTAAATCCAAGATGGCCACCATTATTATAACAAGAAAAATAAAAATTGCCATTACTATTTGTTGATCAGTTAGGTTAAAATTTGATATATACAAAGTAGAACTCTTTAAATTTAATATATTTAACAGTTTTTCAGTTGTATGTGATTAACACTATATGCAAAATTAGCAGCTAAATATAGCTGATTCTTTGAAAAACTTCCTCTCTAAAACCACATGACAAAATAAAACCAATTTTGGTGTGGAAGGTTTTTGGATGGACAAGATTAAAGTTTGTCTTTTTCAGCCAGATCAAAAATCCATGATGTTGAATGCTTACTATCAGCTTGCAAGTGGAAGTGTGTTCATTCTAATGTTAATTAAAATTCCTTATCAAAGTGAATTTGTTATTTGTTCTTTATTTTTGGGTTTCAGGTTGTTGGTAACCGAGGTACTGTTGAGGTTACTCCAAGATTAGCAATGATGAAAGAATGTATAATTACAGGAATGATATTGTTCAATGCTTCAGAGGTGAGTTATTATCAGATGTTTTAAAGCTGCATTAAGTTTTCCAAAGAAAAAATTAAAAAGGTGCTAATCTAATTAATGATGTTCCTAATGAACAATGTTACATTTGGTTCAACGATAAAAGCTCGAATAAATACTGAAATTACAGTATTTTCCCAGCAAGATGCAGCATTTGGGATCTAATATTAGAACATGGTTATGTCATCACAAACCCGGGTCATTTAAACACAAATTTAAAAACGGTGAAATACGATAAATTAAACACAGAACTTTGTTGAATTTGTCATTTGTGAGTTAGTAAGGGATACATAACACCATTTCAAATGCATCTGGATATTAATGAAGGACAATTAATGCAATCTGTCATGTTTCACCTTCGATTCTAGGGTTTTCCGTACATCCGTGTGCATGCTCCAAGCTCATTATTACCATCGTAAAACATTGACCAACCGGTCAGAAGATTCTGTTTATTTACATCTAAAAGAAATGAAATTTTCAGAAAATGAATGTCACAGATCGTGGTTAGAAGATATCTATTTTTAAAAAAATATATTTTTAGAAAATCAAAAAAAATTCAGAAAATTGAAAAAATTAATGCAGCTTTAAGGATTGCAGTATGTAATGATATTGTTCAATGCTTCAGAAGTGAGTTAAAATCAGATATTGTAAAAATCTCAGTAAGCAATGATATTATTCAATGCTTCAAAGGTGAGTAGTAATCAGATGTTCTTAAGCAATGATAATGTTCAATGGTTTAGTTGGTGGATCTTCATAAAGAGGATGGCAATCCAATCAGTATATAATAATTGATAAAAATGACAATCCAGTTAATAGATCTTCATTAATAGGATTACAATCTATTTAAAAGATTAAAATTGTAATTATCTTGAAAACTTTTAAATTTTTGTATAGGCATGTATATAAGAATATTGTAGGTATTGATATGACAGTAATATTAATATATGTTTCAAGGTTATACATTCAAAGGTCAAGGTCATAGATGCATAAAAAGACTGAAGTTGTTAATGATTTGGAAATTATTTATTGTACAATAGTTACTACATGCACCTTGGGTACTTTAAATGAAATGTGACTAGATATTTCTAGTTATTTTTGTGGCAGTACTTAACTTGAGAAAACATTGAAAGTTTCTATACTTAATTATGGTCTGTTGCACTTTGCAAACAATTTTAGACATATCCTCATGAGAATGTTAAGGCTCATGGGCCTCATGTTAAAGAATGGAATCCAGTTAGTTGATCTTTATTGTTAAGGATGACAATCCAGTCTAATTTAAAGATAAAAAACATAAAATTTTTTCTGGTAAAGTCTTATTAAATAAAATGTTTTGTTTACAGGAAGAGTGGAAACAGATGCATGCTGGTATACAAGCTGGAATGAAAGTAGGATGGTTAAAACCGCATATAGCCAAAGAGTACACATTGGAACAAGCAGCATCAGCACACCGTGATATCATAAACAATTCAGGATCCCAAGGAAAACTTGTCATTAAAATTTAAATTATATCATTCAAGGTTCAAGAAAAGCTTGTCATTAAAATTTAATTTAAATTTATTATAATATTTAATTTAAATTTAATTGAATATGGAATTACTCTACATAGCTGTAGTTCTTTCACATGAATTGGAAAACAAATGCCTGGAATGTGTCATATGATCTTAAATTGTGACCTTAATTATGTGACCTTAACTTGGACTTAAAAAGGCCAAAGGTCAGTGGTTTCTGTGATTAACATAATGTTGAATCATTTCAAAATACTATCAACTGAAATAATTATGTGATTAGCTCTCAGTAGAAATATGGTTGTAATGAAAGCCAACATTTGATTGGTTATTTACCATTCAGCAAAAGGCTATTCCATTAAACAATATTTTCCCACCTTTATTTTTGACCAGTTAGACCACAGACAACAACTTTATGTTGGTTATCAGGCTGGTCAATTGTTCTTAATGCGTTTTTTGTGATTAATGGTCTTTTTATAAGTGACAAGTCTGTTGAGCAATTCCCCAGTGGAAAGACAATTAAAAAAAGTTGCATTCTGTGATCTGAATGGAAACAAGTAAAGGTGGGGAACTATCCATAAATGGAAGCAATTCTTGCTTGACAGTGAACAAGCAGTCAAATACAGGTATTTTAACAAGTGTTGTTATTTTTAATTGTCAAGCCTGGCATTGCCGTAAGGCGAGACTTAGGTGTTACTTTTCTGGTGTCGTAGTAGGTGGCGACGGTGTGTCAAAATGTGAAAGTTAATGTTAAAGTCCATATTTCTTAAACTAATACTGTTATTTCAATGAAATTTGCAACACAGTTTAATCATGCAGTTTAAGTATGATTACATGAGTATATAAGCTGATGTTTCAACCATTTTTGGGGTAAAATCTTGCATTTTTACAGAAAAAAAATGAATCTGAAAAATGTATTTTCTACTCAATCAGAAACTAACCAGGCAAGACATTTAATTCCACGGATTTCTTGTTTTATATTTTGATTTTGTAATTTCTGCCAATCTTGCAAATTTTTGTAGACAGAATTTTAATTTTTTTTTAAAAAAAAATACGTAGAAGGAAGAAGGTTATGTTGACATGGGAGCTAACATAATTTATTGTATTATTAGGGTATAATTTTGATTTTTTATCAATTCTGTACCATGGGGGTGATCTATATATGGTTGTGTTGATAGATCTTCTGTCAGATTTTATAAAAGTTTTTCAATTCAGGTATAAAAAATATTGAGGATTATTTTTTATCAAAGTTTTACCATAAATGGGATCTTTTTTTGGTTTTTGGAAATCTGTATCACCAAAAGTGGAAGTGCTTCATTGTAAGTGGCAAAAGTTCCAAAGTACAAACTTGATTCAATCTATCAGCATGAACATCTAGATATTATTTTAAAAGTTTTTTAATTTTGAATATAAAATACCTGTTTAATATTGTTTTCATAGATAGTTAAAATACAGTAGTACATAGTTTCTGTAATCAGATACTTTCAATAAAAAAACCCAGAAGTGCCTTAATCAGATAGTACATTTCAGTAGCACACACACACACACACACACACACACACACACACACACACACACTGTCTGATCTCCAGACCACAATGTTTTGTGACTATATATACCAGGAAGTTCCTGGTCTCGGGACAACAATGTTTAGTGACTATATATACCAGGAAGTTCCTGGTCTCGGGACAACAATGTTTAGTGACTATATATACCGGGAAGTTCCTGGTCTCGGGACAACAATGTTTAGTGACTATATATACCAGGAAGTTCCTGGTCTCGGGACAACAATGTTTAGTGACTATTATATACCAGGTAGTTCCTGGTCTCGGGACAACAATGTTTAGTGACTATTATATACCAGGTAGTTCCTGGTCTCGGACAACAATGTTTAGTGACTATTATATACCAGGTAGTTCCTGGTCTCAGGACAACAATGTTTAGTGACTATTATATATACCAGGTAGTTCCTGGTCTCAGGACAACAATGTTTAGTGACTATATATACCAGGAAGTTCCTGGTCTCGGGACAACAATGTTTAGTGACTATATATACCAGGTAGTTCCTGGTCTCAGGACAACAATGTTTAGTGACTATTATATACCAGGTAGTTCCTGGTCTCGGACAACAATGTTTAGTGACTATATATACCAGGTAGTTCCAGATTCTAGTCCTATGGATAATTATGCTATTTAAATTAAATATCATATACCTAAAGTCAAAGAAGTTCCAAAATAGTTGTCATGTTATTTATGTCAAGACACAAGTTCTGAGATAATTGTCATGTTATTTACCACAAGACACAGAAGTTCTTAGACTATTGTCATGTCAAGTACTAGTCACAGAAGTGCTGAGATTTTTGTCATGTCATTTACCTCAAGTTACAGAAGTTCTGAGACAATTGTCATGTCATTTACCTCAAGTCAGAAGTTCTGATATTTTTGTCATGTTATTTACCTCAAGACTGAGAAATTTGAGATTTTTGTCATGTCATTTACCTCAGGTTACAGAAGTTCCGAGATTATTGTCATTTATGTAAAACTAAGGTTTGTTCCCTCATGCAAAGCATTCCTTAGCTGGATTTGGATTCATATAATTTTGGAACTTTAGATTAATTAATTTTCAATTGTTTGGCTTATGGTTTTTTTATCCATCAACCTTTTCCGCCCTTAGTGTCACCAATGAGAAATTCTCAAAAGTTCTGAGATAATTGTCATGTCATTTACCTCAAGACACAGAAATCCTGAGACAATTGTCATGTTATTTACCTCAGGACACAAAAGTCCTGAGACAATTGTTATGTTATTTACCTCACGACACAAAAGTCCTGAGATAATTGTCATGTCATTAATCTCAAGTTACAGAAGTCTGATATAATTGTCATGTCATTTATCTCAAGTCACAGTAGTTTTGAGATAATTGTTATGTCATTTACCTCAAGTCACAGTAGTTTTGAGATAATTGTTATGTCATTTACCTCAAGTCACAGTAGTTTTGAGATAATTGTTATGTCATTTACCTCAAGTCACAGAAGTTCTTTATTTTCATTTTGTATTGTATTTACATCTGTCCCAAACTGAATAAAGATATTAATAATTAATATAGTAAAATGGTACATGGCATTGTTGGTACATTTATAAAGACCTCTTTATCGTTGTGGCTTGCTCAGGGCTATGTTTCTGTCCAAGCCGAAAAGTAGAAGCATTATGTATTTTATTTTCATGGAAAGAAAAACAGGGGATTTATTTTCTGGAAGAAAGCAGTTCTCTGTCCAACTTTCATAGCTGTGCTTTGGTTTCTGAAAATATTGAATACAACTCTGCAGAACAATTTTATGAAGCTGAAAAGGCTAGATATCATGAATGTAAGGAGAGAGAGAGAGAGAGAGAGAGAGAGAGAGAGAGAGAGAGAGAGAGAGAGAAATGTTGTGTAAACAAGCAATGCATATTAAAAGACTGCTTGGGTCATAGATACTACAAGTAAATGGGAAGAAGATAAAGAAGATTGTCTGCCTTTAAACAATACAGGCTAATGTTTAGTTGAAAAAACCCTCATCATCTTATGCATGATGATCTTCATTTCTTCTGGTGGATAAGAAGTCACTAGTAATATTAGAGTTATCTTCCTTTGAACACTTTTTGAAGTTATTACTTTTAAAAACAATTAAGATCTTTAAGGATTTCTTCTTTGCAGTTACAT
Source organism: Tegillarca granosa (assembly GCA_029721355.1). Taxonomy (NCBI): domain Eukaryota; kingdom Metazoa; phylum Mollusca; class Bivalvia; order Arcoida; family Arcidae; genus Tegillarca; species Tegillarca granosa. The sequence goes on along the minus strand of JARBDR010000908.1, from coordinate 911,604 downwards.
CAAAACTTCAGGATACTTAAGATTACTTGATGTTTTTATTTTGGCTAGCTGATGCAATGGCTTGTGCATTATGGGTTAGCATTTACAGCACTATGCGTTAACAAAATACTGAGATACACAGACATTTGCAGTTAGTTTAAATACGTAGAAAATTTAAAGTTAACATAAGACCGTAGATATAAAGAAAGTGGTTAAGGACATGTACATATAAAATGACTAATAATGACTTTCCTCCACTGTTGTCCAATCCACTTTTTGTCATGTCATTTAATTACCTCAAGTCATCCACAAAAGTTCCAAGATTTTTTCATGTCTTTTTTTTTTGTTTGAGTCGCAGAATTCTGAGATTTTTGTCATTTCATTTACCTCAAGACACAGAAGTTCTGAGATGTTTTGTCATGTCATTAACCCCAAGTCACAAAAGTCATGTTAGTTATTTCTAGTTACAGATCTCCACTGTTATGTCATGTACCTTAAATTACAGAAATTCCAAGATTTTTGTCATGTCAAATTCATGTACCTGATTTAACATATGATGTCATTTACCAAAAGTTACAAATATACCAATATACTTGAAATAAATTGTCAAAATTGTAAATTACGAGAAGATTACTCACTTTTTATGCCACTTACCTCAATGATTCGACATGTCGTATAACTTGATGATTTTCCATGTTAATTATCTCAAGTTACAAATAATTATCTCAAGTTACAGATAATTATCTCAAGTTACAGATAATTATCTCAAGTAACAGATAATTATCTCAAGTTACAGATGTTACATTAATTTGTCATTTCAAATTGCCTGAAATGACAGAAGTTTCTGGGATTGTTAAGTCGGATTTCTAAAGCTCAAGTAATTTATTAATCTTTATACCAGTAAAATACAAATGAAAAATTTTATTTTATTAAATACATAATTATCAATTTATAATGGTTTCCCAATAAAATACAATGGAAAATTATGTTTAATTAAAAACATAATTATCAATTTATAATTATTATACATATTGGTTGCTTAATTTTATTTTTTCTATATTCTTAGTACCAGTGACATTTTAAAACATAGAGATAAGGAACAAAAATCTGAAAATTGGTAGTTATCGAATTTACATCATGGTATATATACGTTTGTATAAGATCAAGGGCGATAATCTTCAGTCACTATAATATTTTCTGATGTCGACATTTGGGTCTCGCCACACTTTGCGAGATCCATGCATTGTAACCCGCCATAGAAGTGAATTTTTTTGACCGAAAAAAACATTCTTATAATATATGCCAATTTCATCTTGGTGTTTGGTATTGATCTATTGAAAAGAAATTATGGATTCCATTTTAAAATATTCCATACTTTTCTTTATTCGATGATCAATTAAATTTAGTGAATATAGTCATATCGATCATTGATCTTGTTTTAAATGTGGCTGTTAGTACTTTTTTCTTATAAATAAAATGATGCAAAGTAAAGTCATATACTGATGTTTATTGCCAATTTAAAGCATTCTAGGCTAAATAAAAACAGAGATAGTCGTGTTGTTTTTGTGTTGTTTATAGTAGGTATAATAAAGTGATTTACTGCCAAACGTTTTGGTCCAGATCTTTTAGCCTTGAGGTAGAGAGCTTGCTTATCACTGGAACAGCCGGGTTCAATCCTCAGCCGAGGTACTTTGTGTTTTAGCTCACCTGAGCCGAAGGCTGAGGTGAACTTTTCTGATCAAAGTTTGTCATCGCCGTTGTTGTCGTCATCGGCGGCGTAAACTTCTACATTTTCGACTTTTCCTCTGAAACTTCAGGGTTGATTTCAATGAAACTTGGCCAGATGCATATATGGGCCAGTGCAAATTAGATTGTTTGTGTGATTGTCATGGCTTCCAAAACTAGGTCAAGGTGACCTATGGGTAAAAAAAACTTAAAATCTTCTCCGAAAGCAATGATGGGAGAAAAAATCTTATGTGATATTCGCCTTCTTTAGGGTCTTAAGCTTATAAATTGTTCATTTCGTGAAATTTGGTAAAAAAAAATTAGGTTACATGTTTTTGCGTTTAATTTTAAAAATTTCATTAAATGGCTTCAAATTATTATAACTTGTCTATAATTATGAATAGATAATGACATGGGTTTTCCAGTTTTGACTTTTTCTTGAAATAACCTTCAAAATGGGGTCAAGGTTCAAGGTCATGACCTAGCTTGTAATGTGTGCAGTTTAAGGCTATTTTCTTCAAAGTTATAAGAGATATATCATAATATCAAAACTTTGTTTAAATGTTCGGCATGACAGTATGTAAAAGGTACAGTGTTATAACTGTATGATAATGCATGTAGGAGTTGTTGCCCCTGAATTGCTAATAAAGCATTAGCTTGAAAACTATAAACTTTTTGTATAGATATTGTAGGTATTGATATGACGATCATTTGAATGTATGGCTTAAGGTTATACGTTCGAAGGTCAAGGTCATGGGTGCATAAAGAGACTGAAATTTTTTATTATCTTGAAAACTATTAACTTTTTGTATAGGCATGTTTATTAGAATATTGTATGTATTTTTACAAATGTTTTTGGATATATCCTCAGGATGGCCATATCCTCAGGTGAGCGTTAAGGCCCATGGGCCTCTTGTTTTAAGTTGTTTCCTCCCTCCTTCTGTTACGTTAACAAATAGAGTATTGTCAAAATATGAAAAAACAACAAACGAATTTCACTTTACACTGAAATATTTTAAATATTTATTTGATCGCCTGTTTAGGTTTTTGTTGTTGTTGCTGTTTCCGCAATGTTTTAAGTTCTATCAATTACTTTGTCGCTATGTACAAGCATGTCTATTATTGAAAACTCAACGGGTTTGTTTTGGCGAGAAATTTTTTGGGTCAAGGTCATTGTTCTTGTGTCGGAATTTTGCCATAACAACAAGAACGTGCACCGAGAACATTGTTTGCAGAACAAAGTCTTACATAACCTATCTAGCAGGAGCGTGAAGAACAAAGATGGCGGCAATGTGATAAAGTCAAATTAACGAAAAAATCCATATCGGTATTTTGACTTAGAATTTCGATAATGTTACAAACCGCTTGTATTATTAAAAGTTTGAAATTATACTTTACGAAGTTGCATAGTATATATACAATAATATCAAAGTTGGAGAACAGTCCGTCTGGTTCCGATCTGTCATTTAAATAATGACGTTCTCCAGAAAATTCTGGATCTTTGTCCTGATTTTATATTATAAATAGTACTGGCAGAAAA